>PPHD01007835.1:0-22516 GCA_002909625.1 Bambusicola thoracicus
TTTTTTTAAAAAAAAAAAAAACACGATTAAGAGGCAGCATGACTGGAGAAAAGCAGCTGGAAGTTAATGGCCACTTGAGCTGTCTGGTGGAAGGTACTGCAGCAACCAGTGGAATTGGAGGTCACAGAGAGTTAGAAATAAATAAAAGCTGAAATAAGAGCTGACAGAGTGAATCTGAGTCTGACCTTAATGTGTAGATACACAGACATTAGTTAAATGTTTAACTACCACAGCATTAAGTCAGAACTGAAAAAAAAATATTCCAAGATATCTAAAGTGCATTTCTACACGTAAGAGTTTAAAGCATGTTATATGTTATCCAGTTTTAATTTCCTTAGTAAAATTAATAGATATTGGAGAATTTTCTGAGTACGCGCACTGTTTGCAGGACTGATGGTACAACACAAGGAGCTTTGAACTACTATGTGTACCTTATACTCAGTAGGCTTTAAATAGAGTTTGCTAACAGGAGATTCAGAAATTTAAAACAGCTGAAAAAAGTATCTGAAAACAAACTCAAAACATCTTGAGTGAAACTGAGGCTTTTCTTTTTTCCTCCCTCTGTTACTGTTTGACCTGTCTCAACAAAACAGTTTCCTTATGGGTGATACCTGAATGCTATATTTGAAAGAAAAAAGGTCTGTAGAATTTGAGCCTTACAATTTTTTTTCCTAATGGGATCAACCACTTTTCTTCAAAGCGGCTGGAAAATTTTAGCAACAAAATGATATGCTTTGCTTCTGAAATTTGTACCAGCACCTCTGTTCTATGGTAAAGAATTGCAATGTAACCTTTGAAAGAGAAACAGAAGCACCCATCACTTTTTACTGTAAAGTAAAGCAGATTGCATGTTTTTATTAAATTCACTTGGTAACTTGGTGGGAACACAGATTTCTAATGATCTTGTTTATCAAAGCTTTGTTTATGCTTTTAAAGTTAGAGTAGGACCAAACTGAATCCTTTCTTCTGTGCTTGAGAGATATTTTATCACAGGAATTATAGGTTCAGGTAACTATCAAGCGAAAGGCTGTAAGTGTTGAACCAGTATTTAATGAAGACAATAACTGACAAATAAAAATATTAAAAGAAAAAGAAAAAATATAACCAAGCTGATGTTCAGTGCAACTTACTGATAAGAAATTTATCAAGCAAGTTGAATTTCACTCTGCTTCTTAATGAAAGGCTGCTGACAGCATTGATTATTAATGTATATTTCCCAACAGTTGTTAGCATGGAAGCAAAGTCAAGTAACCCTCATCCCTCATAGAGAACACAACACTACACATTACCTTCACTTAGGCTAAGCATCTCTTTAAATGTATTATCATTTCCCTTCTTTCTCTTTTTCTTGTCCAATTTAAGATGTTTTCAGAACCTTCTTTTGCAATCTTCTAAGGGAAGAACTTGTGCTTTTCTGTTTCTTACTACTCTACACCCCCAAACCTGATGTTTTGGAGGAAGCTACTTGTCTATTCATTTACTGCAACTATTCCAATTTTATCAAAGAGCATTCCTTTATGAAATCCAATCACTCTATTCAAAGTCTTTATTTTGAATGAAATTACACATGAACAGCCCACATTAGAGAGCAGGATAATTGCCTTTTGCAAGTTTATTTTGTGCTCTGGTACAATCAAGGTAACACATTGGCTTGAGGCAGTCAACTCCTTGAAAACTGCCACTGAACCACATACAGCATAATGACAATGTTTTCAGTGAGATGTTTTGCAATACTTCACCTTTTCAGTAGGCATGCTACCTAAATGTGAGTCTGACTGTTCTCCAATGAGCTCTGATAGTTGGTCCTCCTATGCATTACTTCTCTATTTGAATGGACAAAATACGGTGTCCTACAGTAGCTGCCCTTTCATAAAGGTTTCAGAGAAGTATTCTGTAATGTACACTTGAATTGCTTGTGGGTTAGATGAGGGTCAGTGTATTCTCTTCTGAGCTTATTTTCACATATTTTTGAGGACATTGTCCTAGCTCACCTAATGGCAAAGCCATCAGTATGCTTGTCAAAGCAAATCATGCAGTCACTATGATCTAAAATATATGTTAAACAGTGGCTTTAGGCAAAAGGTCACGTAGTGGTTTGAGTGGAATGTCCTTGAAAAGTAGATGGGGTGACTTAACAATAATGCCCACCTGCTCTGAAAATCAGATTTTCTGATCTCAAGTCTGCTGCCCTTTGGGAGCAGAATTCATATAGAGTCTTGCAGCATGGTTAATGCTCTGTTAGAGTACCATTATCACTCATAAGTTATTTGCCTAAAGGTCCATTTTTCTCATGAGAAGCTTAGCTTGAAAATGTGTGGCCACCATTTCACTTGGTTAGATTTTATGGCTTATGAAGTAGCTGCTCAAAGGCAGTGGCTGAGGTCCAGAGAGAAGTTTCTTTATGGTAGAAGAACTGCTGGTTATAAACTCTCCCTCATCTGTGTAGGAGATGCATGAGAAATTATTTCAGTGCTGCTTTTAATTTGAGGCTTTGCAAGAGCTTGATTGGCAACTTGGGATATGACAACTACAATTACATTTTCAAGGCTGATTTTGAAATATTGTTTTCTCAAGAAACACTAATGTAAAATCATGCCTAGGATATAAAATAGGTTTCATTCAACTTTTGCAAATTGACTTTAAAACCTCTTGACTTTAAAGTATTATTCTGTGCTTATAGAATTAAAAAAAAAAAATCTTACACTTCCTAACATTATCACTAATCAAAGAATACAAAACTGTAAAATATATGGATAAATGCAATTGTAGGAACACATATTTCATGATGTGTGTTTTCACTCATTCTCAGCAGTTACCAATTTCATAGAATGATAGAATGCTTTGTGTTGGAAGGAACATGAAAGATCATCTAGATCCTAGCCCCCCACCACTTACTTCATCAGTCAGTTCCTTCAGGACTGTGGGATGCATGTCATCAGGCCCCATAGGCTTATGCAAGCTCAGGTTCATCAGGTGGTCTCAAACTGAATCTTCAATCATGGGTGGAGGGGCTTCACCCCTTCAGACACTGCTGTGTCTCAGGAACACGAGAGACTTGAACAATATGGGAGAAATGATTCTCTTTGTAGACCAAAACAAAAAACTGTTCAGTATCTCACTTCTCCACTTTTGCTATTAGCAGTTTTCCCACCTTATTTATCAGAGAAGACATCTTCTCTTTAGTCTTCCTTTTCTGGCTTATCTACCAATAGAATCCTTTATCATTTTTTATACCCCCTGCAGTGTTCAGCTCCCAGCTGTTCCTTGGCTTTCCTGATACCATCCCTACATGTGTTGGTGGGGCTCTGGTATCCTTCTAAGGCCACTTGCCCCCACTTTCACTGTCTGTACATTTATTTCTTACACTTCAGCCTGACCTGTAGGTTCTTGCTAAGCCATGCTGGTTTCTTGCCTTCCCTGTTTGATTTCTTACATATGAGAATTGAGTGCTCTTATGCTCAATGAAAAGTATTGGTTAAGGTGTGCCAGCCCCTATCAGTTCCTTTATCCCTAAAGACAATTACCAGGGGATCTCATCCGCTAATTCTTTAAAAATCTGGAATTTAGCTCTTCTAAAATTTCGGATGCTGACTTCACTCTTTTTCAGACCCACATATATCCCTCAAGACCACAGACTCCACCAAGGCATAATCACTGCAGCCCAGACTGCCTCCAATTAGTTAATCTGTGTTGGTGAGCATCAGGTCCAGTAACACTTCTCTTCTGATCAGGCTCTCTCTTACCTCAAATAAGAATTTATCCTCAAAACACTCCATGAGTCTCCTTACAATTTACAGCTTGCTGTTCTGCTTTTCCAGAAAATATCCAGGTCATTGAGTCCCCCAACAGGATGAGAGCCCGTGAGCACTTTTTCTTGTATCTGGATCAAGAAGGCTTCATCAACAGGTCCCTCTTGATTGGTCAGCCTGTGCTTAACACCAATCACAACTTCTGCTACTGTCTAAGAGATTTCTACAAGGAAAAAGTTTCAAGATGATAAAGAAAGTGGGTTCAAGCTGCTAAAATTAATCTGAAAAATTAAAAAAAAAGGAAAAAGATGTTTGTTATGATATTATTTATCCCCATGTTACCACTGTCTATTTAAAAATAATGAATTCTGAATTCCTCAGAAATGAATGTAGACTCTTAAATTATTATAATTCAGTGTAAAACTAGATATTCTTGGCCTTTTAAAAATTGTCTTTAATTTCGTTCAGTTTAAGCCTCACCTTTTAACAGAAAAGTTTACAACTGCAATACTTAGCTTATTTGTAAAACTAACAGGAGAGTTTATTATTTACAGATTTCAGGGTTGTAACAATCTGAAAAAACGTATTTTCCCACAAGAGAATAACCACAAGTTTATATGTGATGAAAGCTGGATTAAATTTTGGGAGAAAATAAATACAAAACTTTGCTGTAGGACAAATGATTAATTTAATTAACCCAAACAATATGTATCCTAAAACTTACTGCATTGCTGCCCATTGATGCTATCTATTTTAAAGGATAAGGAAGTAGAATGTCTGGGAAGTTAAGGTTTTCTGGAACAAGTTGCACAGCAACTGTTTCTCAACCACTAGTTCAGTCTTCAGGCCCAATGAAAGTAAGCATCATAAAAACTTTCAAATCACAAAATCCAGTATGTTAAGTGTTCTGTATTAGATATGTAGTATTAGATATGGAGGTTGGTGGCCCTGCATGTGGCGGGGGGTGGGAGGGGAGGGGTGTCGGAGCTTGATGATCCTTGAGGTCCCTTCCAACCCAAGCCATTCTGTGATTCTATGATTCTATGATTCTATGATATAATCTGGCCATTTATTCAATAATTCTGCAGTATTCCTTGTCTATCCAGGAAGTTTTGCTTCTGTCTGATTTCAATGAAACTTCCATTTTAGCTGTTTTTGTTTCAAAGTTTTTCTGTCTATCATGGTTAGTTTATAGGTTTAAAAATAGGCTATATAAATATAGGACAAAAAAAGGTCTTCTCCTTACTATTTTCTTTAAGATTTGAAATGGGAAAAAAATCCATTTTATAAGCTACATTGTTTTCTAAGCCACCTTGTTTTTTAAGTGGTAAGATTTGACTCTCTGGAGACCTTCCCATTTTAAACGTAGAAATTAATCCACCACAGATCTAGCACAGAGATTTACTTCTCCATTAAATCAGTTGTCCTCTTTCAGCTCTTCTCTGTTTCTTCTCTTAACTAGGCAATTTATTTCAGACATTGTATTGTCAAGCTTTTCAAATACGTCAAGGATTATTTTCCAAAGTCTTGTATCATTTGAGCTCTCCTAGAGTCACGCTGTCTTCAGTTTCTCCCCCTGACTTGTCTGCTGTTTTAAGCTGAGTTTGGAGCAGGATAAGTTTTGTACTTCTCCCTCACACTGTCTGCATGACAATATCATCTGCTATCTTACACTGCTCATTTGCTGAAGCAGTGGAGAGAGCTGTGGTTTTCTTCCCCCTGTGGTGGTCTTGGTTATACTTCTCTCAGGCAAAAATTTCCTCTCAGAAGCAGGAGATGTATCAGTCATTAAAACCTCATTTGCTGCTTGCTGTTCACCTTACCAATTTACTTCAAATGGCTGTAAGTAAAAACACTGTGATACATTTATGCTCTCTTCTTCAACAATATTTTATGCTAGTGAATGCACTTATGCAACGAAACTTCACAAATGTGTATTTCTGTGGTAAGAGATTAAAAGCCTCATTTATACCACACAGTGAAATGGTCTATGTCCTTGTTTCAGCTCCTCTGGCTCACAATTGCTACACCAAAGCTTTCTTATAAGGGGAAGAGTTCAGGCAGCGTAGGAATTCACCCTCAAAAACAGACATAAATATAGATAAGACTGATGCTACATTCCCTCTGACAGCTCTTCCACCTTTCACCACCCAGCAGCCAACATCTGTCTCCTCTGCTCCTCAGGGAAAGGAAGATCTTACTGACCCAGCCAGAAAAACGGGTATGTTAGTCCTTGTTTGTTTTCAACATTCACAAAACTCACTGTTGACAGAAGGGACAAAGAGCGTAAAATGCATGAGATTATTTTCTCCTTTTCTTTTTATGATTTTTCCTTCTTATTTAAAATAATGTCATGCAGGCAAATTGTGGTGGATTGCTTGTAATGAGCTATTTCAGGTGAATGCTGCATTATGGATCCAGGTGGATTTTGACTCTACTGGGGGTTTCTCGTATTGGTCTGCAGCTAAATCAGATTGCTCAGAGCCCCATCCAGCCTGACCTTGATTGTCTCCAGGGATAGGGCATCCACAACCTCTCTGCGCAATCTGTTCCAGTGCCTCACCACCCTTATTTAAAAAAAAAAATAATCTTTATATCCAATCTAAATCTCCCTCTCTTTTAGTTTGAAACCATTTTGCCTCGTCCTATCACAACAGAGTCTGCTAAAGACTCTGTCCCTTTCTTATAGCCCCCTTTAGATACTGAAAGGCTGCTCTCAGGTCTCTCTGGAGCCTCCTCTTCTCCAGACAGAACTGTCCCAGCTCTCTCAGCCTGTCCTTGTAGAAGAGATGTTCCATCCCATGGATCATTTTGTGGCCCTCCTCTGGACATGCTCCAACAGGTCCATGTCTCTCCTGTACTGAGGACTCCACATCTAGATGCAGTATTCCAGGTGAGCTCTCACCACCACAGAGTAGAGGGGCAGGATCACTTCCCTTGACCTGCTGGTTACACTTCTGTGGATGCATCTAGGATACAGTTGGCTTTCTTGGCTGCAAGGGCACATAGCTAGCTCATGCCCATCTTGTCATCCATCAGTACCTCCGAGTCCTTTTTTACTTCTCAATCCTTTTTTCCCTCAGTTTGTATTGATAGCGCGGGTTGCCATGATTCAGGTGTAAGATATTGCACTTGGCTTTGTTGAATCTTATGTGATTCTCCTGGACCCACTGCTCAAGCCTGTCTAGGTCTCTCTGAATGGCATCCCATCCCTCATCTGTGTCGACCTCACCACACAGCTTGGTGTCATCCACAAACTTGCTGATGGTGCACTCTATCCCACAGTTGATGTTATTGATGAAGATGTTAAGAGGTACCAGTCCCAGTGTGGACCCCTGAGGGACACCGCTTGTCACAGATCTCCATCTGGACATTGAGCCATTAACCAGCACTCTCTGGCTATGATCTTGCAACTAGTTCCTTGCTCATGTAAACAGACAATGCTTTAACTCTCAGGAGGGCAGCTACAGTAGATGTGCAAAACTACATACCAAAGTTGAATGGGACTAGTTGAGATAGGTCAAGAATAAGCTGAGATCCCTGGCAGAACTAGGTCTTTAATTGTATTTTGAAATGTCCTTCAATAGTTTATGCTCAGTTAGAATAAAGATTTAGTACCACTGTTGCTCTGAAGTAGCTGCCAGATTGATTTTACAGAGTGGATAGAAAGCACAGAATGAGGTCAGTCATCCACTATAAGCTGAATAGTTAATAAGAATGAAAGTTTCATTTCATCAAACTTCAGCTTCACAACTCCGGTTCGTTTGACATCATAGCACTTTAGCAAGGGAGGTGGACTCAGTGATTTCTAAAAGTCCCTACAAACCCCTATAATTCTGTACTTCTGTAATTCTTTGTAGCCTACTGGAGACTTCTTGCATCATCAGGTCCAGTAAGAGTAGCCTGAGTGGTAAATATTTTTTTCTCTCTCTCTCTTCTTGTTTTTTTTTTTTTTTTTTTTTTTTTTTGGTTTTGCAAACCTGAATGAAGCAAAATGGGAAGAGGAAATGGGAAAGATGACCCTGGGATAAAGTCAAAGGCTTTAACCTTATGCTGCTCTTTCTGATCAGAAATATCTTGTCAAACCAGAGCCAGAGAAAGAGTGAGATGAGGTCATCACCATCTGTTCTGTTGACAGTGAAGCCCTAGATGTGAGACTGGAACACCTGTTATTACTTTCTTGCTTCCATGTCTTTTCCTTTCACTTTAGGATTTATTTTTTCACAACTTTACATTTTTTTCCCCCTTCTGCGTAATAAGATTTTGGTTTGGTTAGACAAAGTAGCATCTTTTCAGCACAGCCTAGAACCAGGGTGGATGATAAAAATCTGGCTTAACCTGACTTGGGTACAAATATATCAGAGTCTGAGGTTGCTGATAAGATGTGACTTGTCCTCTGCAGCAACAAGCAGGCCTGCACCACAGCAGAGCTGCAGATTTTGCTGCACTGTTCTTTCTTTCCTTTCCTCCCCTCTCCTCTCCTTCTTTCACACTTTTTGTCTGTTTTATCCTAAGGGAAATAGACAGGATTTCAAAACAAGCAGCAATTTCCACAGCACATTCATGTTAACAACATTTTCCTGAATGCAGGGTGACTCAAGAAAGCTTTTCTATCCTTATATGGAAAGCCAAAGATATAGTTAAAAAAAAAAGCACAACTATTTTGCACCTTACATTTTAAATGTTTTAACTCTGCTAGTTTCCCTTTTCTAAAATAAAAGATGTTTTTAAGATTTATAGTGGTTTTTGTCACTGTTAGACAAAGCACACTGAAATCTCTGGACTCACAACTGGAGCTGTTTGCAGCTGCACAATGACAGAGTAATTTACATATCTATCACTTCACAGTAATGTAGTTCATTGAAGCCTGTGTCACATTTTCTTGCTCTCTTAGGGAGAAAAAGGGCCTCTTGCCCCCTCACTCTTCCTCTGCTTTTGACACACCATTGTACCAGTGTAATGTAACTGTTTTGATCTCTGGCTAGGAAACACTCGGAAGCCAGAAGGAAGACTCTGAGCTCTGGAGTATAGATGTGCAGACTCTTTCCCGTCAGTGACCCTGAACTATATGACTACTGAGATGTGCCCTGCTCCTGCTGGAAGTATCTGACATGGAAATGCCAGCAGCTGCTGCTTCCATTTCACCAGAAGTGAGATCTGAGAACAGTAATTTGTGGAGGCTTTTTCCTCATCCTCTTTAGTTGAAGAGCCTCATGATTCTGTCACACCACCTGACTGTGGGCTTAATAATGGGCCAATGATGCTGCAAAGCTGTCAAATCTAGAGCAGGCCTTGGAACATCACTTCTTTTCAACTCTCACACTGGGAATCTGCACCACTGGTTAGTATCTGTGTGGTATATTTGGATCTTGTTCATAAACTATACACCATGTACAGGCACTGTGCACTATAGGAAGTAATTCAGAGCACAGTAGGGAAAACAAATACAAATACTAGACTAAAATTGCTGAAGTATTGGCCATTTGTTCTACACCCCATTGAAACCCCCGAAGCATCACCAGTATCTCCACTTTTGCAGCCTCAGCAGTACTCCTGTTTGGCATCATCCCTTTGGCATCTGGTCAGCTTCCACACAGCAGGGTTGGCCACATGGAGGTCTCTCTGGAAATACCACTCTCCCTTATTTAGGGCACTATGACTTTGTAAGAAAAGGTTTTACATTGAGGAAAAAAAAAAAAAAGTCACCATAGAATTGCTGTTGTGAACAGAGAACAGAGAAGAATAAAACTGAGCATCCATTACATGGCTGTTAGATCAGAGGGCCTCACATCTGTGGCTCTTTCAGATTACACTACTCTTACAGTCTCGCTGAAATGTTTTTAATTGAATTCCCACTATACAAATACCAAGTCTCTTTACCACTCAGAACGATTGGAAAAAGTAAAAAAGAAATTTGACATCCTTTTGTTTTTCAGAAGTAAAAATTCCTCTCTTTCATTACAGTATACAAGATACAAGGATATAACAGTGTGGCATTATACTGAGGCACACAAGATGATAAAATCTGGCTCGAAAAAGGAACATGCACTGAATATTTCTTTATGAGTCCAGACGAAACTGGAGTGTTTGTATCCTTTCCCTGATACAAAGACCTCTGCTGAGGCTTGGTCTCGTTCCCTTTACTGTAAATTGCGTACATCTTTTTGCTGTATCTCTTGCTCAGGAAAAACTAAGCAGGAGGCTTGCTTTGGTGTACATTCCAGTGAAAGCTGCTGGGCAACTACAGCAATTCTCTGCAATTATTTGGGTAAAACTCTTGGATAAAGATACAGTCAGACACTGAAGAGCATCAGAACCATGGCAGTCCAGTCTATGTCTGCAAGATATGTTTTGGTTTGAGCAAAAGTCAGGTTGGCAGACACTCATCACATAAAAACCTGATGCGAGGGAGATGCATGAAACTTGATTTATTACTAGATAACTGAACAGGATATCAGACTTCTCAATTCCGATGTCCTGCTACTAGATTCTAAAAATAATTCCTTAGAAAAGTTAACCTCTGGTACATTTTTAAGTGCTGCAAGTGGCTGTATACTTTTGGAGCCCACAGAATTTTGTCTCCTTTGGTGTTCAGCACATGTACCTCACCTGCATCATTCACTGTTATTTTCCCACAACTTCTTGCCATTATTTCAGTGTCCCTGATACATGCAATCACTCTGCAGAGCTGCTTTAGCAGCAGACATTACTCCCTCAAGACCACGTGCTTATTCTTTGTGCAGTTAGTAACACTTATAATTAGCATTAAGAATTATTATATTGTTACTTAAGTAGTCAAACAGTTAATGACCTCTCAAAGTAAAATGAACGGACTTCTGGGATCTGAAGGTGTTCACCTGAGTTCTGAAAGAACCTGAGGATGAAGCTGCCAATTAACCCTGACTTGCTGATAGTTTAAATCAACTGAGGTGACAGCAAAAGCTGAAGTAGCAAATATGACATTCTTTAAAAACAAACAAACAAACTGTGGGCTCATCTAGGAAACAACAAGAATCTTGAGTACTATATTGAGCAAACTGGTGCAAACCATGGTAGGAAACAGAATTAAGAGACATATGGTGAAAATGTGTAAGGGATAAAAGAACATTTTCTTGAAGCAGATAGTCATGCCTCACAGATCTGTATTGCTCTCTAAAAGAATAAAGGAATAGTAACAGTGAACTGCTTGAAACGTTGTACAGGAAATTTCCAAAATAGGCCTATTATAAAAGACTTCTGGAAAATAAGCTGTCATAGTATGAAAAAAACATTCCATGCATGGATTAACATTGATGAAAAGACAGACAAAAAGAATAGGAATAATAAGACATTTTACAATGGAGATAGGATGATTTTACTGTTCAGCACATTCATTAATGATCTGGATAGGAAGTGGGCAGGGAGGTTTTCTGATCGTACAGATTTAGAATAGTGAAAACCAGAATTACCGAAAAGTGCTACAGAAAGTTCTCCAAGCACAGGCTGGTGGAGTCAGCTGAGATCTAATGCAGCATAGTGCTGAGAAACACAAAGCAGCAACAACTAGAAAAGTAATCACAACTGCACAAACAGACAGCAAAGAACTCAGTGTAGATTACTACCACTCAGATCTCTATGGACAATACTGTTAACAACTGTACCGATGAACTCAATGCTCAGTAGAACTCAAAAGACTTAAAAACAGTTATAGAATTGAATTAGAGAACAGAACAAGAAGTTATCATTACAGTAGTGGCCAAAGTACAAATCCGTAACTCCTGCCACTACTTGAGTTTTGCATGCACCTGTCAGCTGTCTTTTAAAGGAAGTTTCAGAATTAGAAAATCTGCAGAGAAGGGCAAGTTTATTAAGTGCAGATATGTGAAATCATTCCCATATGAAAGAAGGTTAGACAGATTTAGGATTCTCAAGTTGAAAAAAAAGAAGATGAATGAAGAGAATAAGACAGAAAAGAATAAAATCAAAACAAGCTCAAAGAGGGGTGAATACAGAACAATGCTGTCTCGTGCTGGTCCTGATTACGACCTGGGATGTTGGGACAGAAGGTAGGTTTGATATGGAAGCCTGAAAGATAAGTTAGAATGCATTATATTACAATGATAAATGTATTTTAAGATGATAAATATTGCTCATGTTCTTTACTTATTTTTTTATTATTTTTGCAGATAGCCTTTCTCTGAGATTGCAATATAACATCTGCACTTAAGTTCCCCTGAATACTCACACTGTCTTCCCTTTCTGCTCCTGCTAGGAATGCAACGACCTTGAAATGTGATTGTCATTCCCTACATCATTTGTGACATGCTGGTACAACTTCTGACAATTATCTCAAAACTTGTTCTTAGCTCTTCACACTGAAATGTAGGATTGTAGGACACAACTCTTAGCTCTCTAAAACACCAGGTAATAAAATCATATGCAAGAGAGGAGATACACTGGCAAAATCCTGAACCAGAACATTAGCATGGCATCCTTGGGATCAAGAGGCCAGGGTCTTATCATGGTCAAAGAAAGTACCTGACGCACTGCTCTTTGACAGAACTAACCAAGGTTCACGTCTTCTATTTAAAGGGAAGTTGGAATTGAAGGAACTACTGCTCATCCCTAATAATGAACTACCTGTATAGCTTGCTTTCAGACTTAAGCCTTTATCATACCCTGGAGAAAATTAGAGAGGAAACTGGAGAAAATTACTGTTCAAGCAACTCCTGATTTGCTCAAGTTTTAAAAACTGTGCAAGAGCTCACAACGCACATGGGACCAACACCTACAGAGACTGAGACACCTTGTGTCTGCGGCTCTTTTGGTTACAGGCATGGAGTAAATGCTCAGTGGAAGGTCACAAAAACTTCAGAAAATACACAGAAGAAAATAATATACTCAAAAATGTTGGCACTTCCAGAATTACCTGGATGTTATTCACTGCTGGACATAGGCATCTGAAGTCAGGCTGGATCTGTTGCAACTTTACTTGAGTTTCATCCTTTGCTTTATCTTGTGCCTCCTTTTCATTTCAAACATTTTCAGAAGAAAAATGTGATAACTTTATTTTTTTTTCTCTTTTGAACATTATTCTGTCTTTGGCTTCAGTGAGGTGCAGCTCAGTTTTCATGTACAGTAAATTTTAAGATAAATCCAGTAACTTTGCTGGCAGAGTTGCTACTTTCATCAGGGCCTCTGTCACTGCTTTTGAGTTTGTTCCTACCTCTTATTTCTCAGAAAGTTTGGGAGAAAGTCATTTAAGTCTTGGTTCTCTCTATAGTAATAAAACAAAGTGAATGCAGCGCCTCTATGTTAAGAGCTTGTAGCTTTTGAAGAGATTGTTTCTTTGAGCATCAATCAGTCACCATGCTTCTGTTTCCATACAAATGTCTGCTGTGCTGAGAAATTATTGCTGGCCAACAAACTGCTTTTCTGCCATCCCTTGTATTGTTGAATTAACCAACTATGAAAGATTACGTTATTAAATATTCAAAGCTAATTGGTATTTTGCCACAGAATTAATGTTAGAATTGACAACAAATTAAAAATTTATGTCCTATTGAGGCAAGTAGCACATCATCTTTCTGCAGGTAAGGACAGATGTCCTTATTAGATTCATTTAGATTAGCAGGATGGGACATGTGGATCTGTACAGTGACATTCATATACCCTTAATCTTTACTTGCATAAAAAACATCCATTATGATTTTGAGGACAGTTTTCACCCCCATAACCTGATGAGTGTGAAGAAGGATCTCACGGCTTGTGTCCCCCCAGGAACCTCCATCCCACCTGCCTTATTGGCCTTTCTGGGGATCTTGGGTAGAAGGTGACCCCTCTGCTCTGCTCTGGATCATAATTCCCAGGAAACTTATTGCCTCAATTCTGCTAGGTTTCCTGTAATCACTCTTAGTGCTAAACAGGCCTTAAGGTAAAAGAAAAAGATGACAGAAACATGTTACTATATTTAAAAAATAGAGGGCTACAGCTTTGCTTCTAGGTTTCTTGCAGATATCTTATTGTCTAATTGTTTGCCAGGGCATTTAAAACAGTTCCCCAGAGCTGAAATACAGTCATTGCTAAGTCTTGTTCTCAGGCGTGCTAATGAAAAAAAAAGGATATTAGTTTGAGGTGTAATCTCTTTCCAATTTCCCAAATTCGTCTCTATTTTCCTCTTAACGCAGCTTCAGCAGCAGTGTGTCTGCCCACCCCTTCACTCCAGGCAGTCTGCTCCTACCTGCCCCTCACAGCAGCTTGATGTCCCTGCAAAGAACCACAGCTTTTAGGATTGGGCTAAAATGGATCATAGAACTGGATAAAAAATGTAACCACCCTCAAAACAAGCAATATTTTAGTGAAAGGGAAAGAATTACTGGTCAAGGACAGAAGGAGAAATTTCTTAAGCCAGTAGGGCCACCAAAGGCACCATTTCTTCAAACTATGACTTTACAGAGCTCATGAGCTTTAATCCACAAATAATTCTCTATAATCTATCCTGAAAATTGACTTCTAAAGCTCCTTCCCATATCCTGCAAAATTTTGGTTAGCTCACCTAATTTTGAATTGCACATTACCACTTTTGCAATGTCCTGCCCTGCTGACCAGTGCCCAGCTGAATACTTTTTCAGTAGCAAACAAATTACTTACATCTGGCATTGGACGAAGTTATCTCTTCTTGTTAGACAAACAGGAAATGCTGAGCCATCCCATCTCTGTGATTGCATGCATTTAAATCTCTTTCACTTCTCCAATGTACAAATGAAGAATATAAACAAGACTAATTATTAATTCATGGTAAAGCTGTGTGGCATACTTACAACTGTTTCAGTTGACCCATTCCCATTATTTTTAGGTCCATTGTCTTTTCTGCATGACCCATGTACAGGCAGTAATAGGAATAGCCAGAGAAGTTTCCTGGTTGCCACACAAGTAGGTGTCTGATAGATTTTTGAGACTTCAGATGAAGATCCTTTGGTACTTGCACAGCATTATTTAAAATAAGCCAAAGAGCTACCCCTTACAAAATTAAAATTAATGTTCACCTTTCTTGAAGAAATCAGCAGTTCAGTTCTTATGTGCTGAAAGAGAAGCTGACATCAGAACTTTTTAAAAGAGAAGCGTTATTAGAGAGAAAGAAGACTTCTGAAAGTTGTAGAAGCTTCAGCATGCTTTTACATTAACTCTCTGTGGGCTGCAGACAATGCCTGTTTTGTCTGCTTAGAGATGACAGGAGAAAATCAGAGTGTTATAGGAAAGCTGTAGTATAGATTTTCTTGACAGCAAGTAATAGAGAATGCTTCTGCACCACTGCTTTAAAACAGTTGTGAACACCATCCATGTGCATCAAATACAAATTGCAGTTGCAAATTTGAAATAAGCCTGTCTTTGGAGCCAGCAAAACATTATTTCAACAAAAGGGGAAAAATATTTGTGCTGTACTGGCTACAAAAGAGCTGTGAGAATCTGTAATAACCTCTTCCTCTGTTACCAGTAGAATTAAATTACAGTAATCAGCACAAAATAACACATTTGTCTTAAACAAAGAGAACTAACCCTAACCACAAGATCTTGTTTGATCAAAAAAACAATGATGTGGATGGAAATCCATACTAGCTCAGCAGTTCACCTGAGCAGGTCACCCATTTTTCAGCTATGCGGTGGCAACACAGCAAATAACAAAAAATGACAAACAATTCCAGTCTGTCTGAAGCAGAACTTGATGCTGTGAAAGTTCAAGGGAAGCTTTGCTCTCCAGTGTGCAGAGATAATGGGGCTCATGTGCAATGTGGTTTGAAAAGAGTCCAGGCGGATGATTGCTGGTTGTCCAGAAAAGTTTAGGATTAGGATTTGTGAAAGAAGTTCAAGCTGAGAGAGGGATATTTAAGAACAAGCAAGCAAACAAGCAAAATCAAAACTGTTTTATCATCTTACAGAAGGAAAAATCAAAATGAATCCAAGTTGCTTGTTAAAATTCTAATACTGCAAGTAGTTTTAAATATTTTATTATATTTACATGGTATCAGAATATATTCCCAGGAATCTGTTAGTTAAATCTTGCAGAAGAACAAGAAGCACTTAATAAGTTCTGCATTTCAGGATATTGCTCATTTGTTCTTTTCTAAGATGCTATTTCCATCTTCTGAAGAAAACAGCAACAACTAGTCTATGGAATGAAAAGTTCAGGGAAAGCAGTAACTTCTTGCTCCAAAAGCAGGCAAGTTATTAGGTATGCAAAAATACGATGTAACACAATTCATTGTTACAAATGGATTTGCCTACAATTGCATCCTACCAAAACCAGATGACCATACCTAATTCTTCATGCAATTTCAACTGCATCTTCTGGTCTGTCTCACTGCTGATCCTTCTCAGACATTTTATGAAACACCATGTTCTTATCTGTGCTAAGATATCTAAATAAATAAATAAATAAATAAATGTTTTATTAAGTAGCAATTGCTCATTGCTCTAAGCAAGCAAACTATCCCACAGCATATCTCTCCTCAGCATCTTTTTGCTTTACACTTAACGTTTAAAACTGTCAGGGTTAATGTGATGCAGATGCAAATGCTGGAATGAGCCTTGCAGCATTTCAGGTGTCTCACTGCTATACAAGCTTTCATCCCAAGTGGAGCTGTGCTTTTGTACTAGCCACTTCCAAAGCAGCACAAACCCCTTCATATGCTGCTAGTATCAATTTCTCAGTTGGAGTGTAACAGGCCTCCAATCCTCTATATCCAAAACCCTAGGGGTCAACCTCACATTTCCCCTAGTGTTTTCTGCCAGAGGCTCCAGGTGGTGCCAATCTCCCCAACTGCTGTAGTATAACAACAAAAGCACTTCATCTGTGGTATGCCTGCAACTGTCTCAAATAATTGACAGATAAGACCGTGGCCATAACAACAGGCTACAGCCTGAAGATGTGGTCCGAGGAGGGAGCCCTGTGGAGACAGGACAGCATTGCCCTGTTCAAAGCTCCCCTGTTCAAGTGAAGTTGTTTGTGGAATTTTGACTGCACAGCTGTTGATAGCAAATGTGTTGACAGTAAACTTGTTGATAGTGAACTCACTGATGGCAAACCTCACAAAGCTAGAAGTCATAAAAAAATGCGTGAAGGACTTCAAGACATTGGTACTTTAGAAATTCTTGAAACAGACTGTGCTGGAACCTGGACTGGTGACTTCTTTCTCTGTCCATCTTTTTCTCTATCACCCCCACCACTCTACCTCTCTCTTTTCTTTCCTTTCCCCTCACAGTTGTTAAGTAATGAAAGGTTTATTTTGATTTCTTGTTCAGTTGCATAGTTTAGTCAAACAACTTAAATAGATGTAACTGTATGAGTGCCAGTACTTTTAAGATAAATGTAGTACACAGATTCACATTAAAGTGCATGGTTGCATTCAGACCTTGAGTGTCATTTCACTTTAATCTAACTGAAGAGATTTGTGAATCTAGTCACACCACCTCCCTTCACAAGCAGGAAGTGACAGTGGTATAGACCATGTTTTTTACATTTTGTCCTTCTCAGACTGGCCCATGGCCTACTGAAGTCTAGTACAATCAGAGGCGTCAAAATAGAGATGCTGAGATGAGGTATTGTGCATTAAAACACCACAGGGGCTGCTTGATGTGGAGAAAGGAGTTCAACATTCAAAAATCATTGGTGAACTTTAGGAGTCAAATGCCTGATCACCATGGATAACTCAAGGAGGAGTACATAAAAATGCTGTTTTCCCAGTATTGTAGGGGCCAGGACAGTAGTGCAGGACAAGAAGTTCAAATCTTTAGTCTTCTAGCAGCCTTGTAGCAGGAGTTTAATCCTGTTGGATCAGGCTACATCGATCCCTCTAAACATATCAGGCACTATTTTCAGGCCTTGCTTCCAGCTGGCAAGGTACCACTACTGCCCAAACTCCTGAAATCTCCTACAGGGCAGTTTAATCTAAAGTTCCTACCAGGAATGATCCCAGTCTCAGGCTCCCAGCTTGGCAGTGCCCATACTTTGGAGGCTAGCCCGAGCCCAGGACCATTGCATGTTGATGCTTGTTTCTCTCTGTCTTGGCCAAGTTAATGTTATGTTAAAATTATATTGGCACATATCATTGATCTTGGGGTTCAAGTATATTACGTCTATCATACATTGAGCCCTTCTGAGGAATGGAAAGATGTTCTCCCTCTCCTACCTTATTACGTCTCCTTGTAGTTTAGCTAGGTTTCGTATATGGTCTCTGCTACCTTATGGCTAAGGTGACAAGATAGATGTTGGGAAGCTATAACACTTGGAATGCTTGGAATGGAATTCAAGAACCAGCTGTATAGATTTTCACCAGCAATATTACTAGCAACAAAGTAGGCTATCTCAAAATCACTCTTTGCTCAATCCAATCTGAATAATTAACTTGAATTTTGCACCACTGAAAATAAACAACAGTTATGTATTTTTAAAAAGATATAGATGAAGAAATGGAATACAATCCTGCTTAAATCTAGTTACAGCAAGACTAATCACAGTAGTGTCACTCTGTCTGCCTTATCCAACCTACCAGTTGTAGCTCTCTGGTGAGATGGCTGTCAGAGGCTCTCTTTTTTCATATGCCTTGTGTTTCAAATTGCATTCATTAGTGAGTACTCCATGCTAGTTGAGCCTTGAAGTCCTTTGTCAACTTCCAGTGGATTTAATCTTTCTTCCAGTGACAAATTTTACTTCTTCCTTACCTGGAGGTAAGAGATTTCTCTGAAGCAGAATAAACATTTTTCTTCTTTTCTGAGATGTAGATCTTTTTCTGATCTTTTTGTTAAATCAGATGTCATCTTCTTTTCCAGGCTTGCTAATTAATAACTATTAGCATCAACAGTGGATAAAAGTATTCTCAGTGATTTTTTTTTGCTACCCAGTATGTGTGCTTTCACATGAAACCATTTCCTCTGGTGAACATTACATTACAACCCTTATACAAACTTAAAATTGTCTAAAACTACCGAGGCCATAACTCTCTTTACATTGAGATGAAGCTGTGCATTGCTACAGGATTTTAGGGAATTTTGCCCTAACACCTTCCTTCTTGTAAGTGGCCAGGGCCAAGTGGGTCACTGCAGTGAATATTCACAGCCTGACTGTCATGAGCTTCTATGTTTTCAGGATTTTAAGCTGGTATTTGTGACTGAGTCATGGTAGGTTAATGGTGAACGCAGATGGTTGGACAATCATTTCTTCTGAATTTCAGACTCTGATCAAAGTAGTTTTCATCACTTGCTAGCTCTGTTCCACACTGTACAAAATATGTATACAATTGAAAAGTATTTCTGACTTAAGTTGATAGCTGAGTGTTGTCTCACCAGGGTAAAGGTCATTTGTTCCTTCTTTTGAGGTCTCACACAGATATGAGTTTTGTAAAAGGACAAGTCTAATAATGGTTCAAGGGGACTGTGATGCATTTGGAATTGTTTAAAATAAAACATAAGGTGAAAGTCTAGTATGGACAAAGTTGTGAAAATATTCTAACGTGCAGGTTTAGCCATTGTTTTAAATAAACATTTTTTTTCCTGACTGATATCCTTTTGCGTTACATGCTCTAGTCCCAAGTCGTGCTTGCTGCTGGCAGGGGCAGTGAAGGTGAATAACAGGACTCATTTCTGCCTGTCACACAAATGAATTTGAGGAAGCCTGACTCCAGATGGGTGAGAGTTCTGTTCCAGTGAGCAGAGAAGCTGAGTCTCCAGATCCTTTCCGTGTAATGGTTTTATAAATCAGATAGCATTTATCATTGTCTGGAAACTATAAAACATAGCATGATAAAGCAGATAGTGATTATGTGAGTCTGAAGAAAGCAAAAAATTCACAGATTATGTTGATTTTCTTATTCCCAAGAATAGAAGAACCAAAATGAAGTTACCTTCTCCAAACTAGACTTATCAGACTTCTTTTCAGAAGTAAAAAATAATTATTTAAAATCCAGAATTTTCAATTTATATTAAAAGGAAGCAATTGTTTTTTAGAGTAAGTATTACAGAAACAGATTTTTGATCAGTAATATATATTTGACCCAGAACCTACATCATACAAATTCATGGCTGGCTCAAAGTAGGATTGTTCTGCAGTGATTTCATTTGATATTCAGTCTTGTTTTGAGCACAAAACATTGGACAATAATTATAAGTTTTTTGCATGAGATGCCATCATTTGCCTTAAATACTTCTGGGGCCCTCTCCAGAGAATAAAACAATAAAACTGTTGAACATAACTCCTAAAATACGATCTAGTCATAAAGTGATATGCTGTTGTCAAAGAATAAGAAGTTCTATCTATCTAGATTTCAATCTTCCATTAGTATGTTCCTTAAATCTTTGTCCTTCTTATTCACTCAGCAATTAGGAACTCAGTGCATTATCATAATAGTTTCCTATTTTTCCATATAATTAATGGCCAGAAAAACTGTTTAATGCATTGAACAGCATAAGGGATTTGCAGTCAGAAAAGAAAAAGGAACATGAATGATCATCAGTTAGGCACTGCCTTCCAATATTAAATGTTGCAAGATTACATAATAAACATACTAGCTGGTAGAAAGTATTAACCCCATGTGAATATCTTAAATTTGACCCTCCAGGTAAGAGAACAATCAGCAGTTCCAATCTCTCTCCTAATTATTGGTGCCTGTATCCTTGCTTTCCAAGCATAAGCAGAGATGTACTTAAAAAAGATAATGAAACTAGTGCTAGGCATTGTGGAGATGTGCAGTGAGGTACATAAGGGGGAACAGCTATCCCAGAACAGCACCTAGTCCAGACCTAAAACCACTGGGTTTCTGGCCATTGATATGACTTATTAGGTAATCCCAGTGATAAGCTAGGATGGGAGGAGAATGGAAGGTAAGGATGGGAGAGAAATAGCACCCTGTACAAGTGCTTCCAAAGGCACACACAGAGAGGAACAACTGCACTGAACAGCACCACCAAGTTAGTGGTGCCCAGTTATGCTGCCTTGTTAACCTCTCTAAAATCTGGGATTCCACGGAAGTTCCCATTTATCTACACATTCTTGATGCTTGGCATGATTACCTGCATTCAGCCCAAGACATGTCAGGGTCATGGGCTTGCTGGGTGGGCTCTCTTCCTGACAAGTCTCTCTGGAGACCCTTTACTCATATTGAGAAGTTGACAAACACTTTACTTCTTTGTTAAAAGGGCCAGCTATTTTTTTTCTTATACCTTTCTGCTCTTGCGGGAGTATCACCTTTCCTGTATTTTTAACAGAACTAACTTAACAAAGGAAATCAGGCTGAATTATATATACTGTTGATGGAAACGTGCATTTTTTAATAAGAAAATAAATAATTCCGTCAACCTAAGAGCTGTACTGAGAAAGATGAAGACCTTATTCAAACACCAGAATCACAAATCAGAGGTATGGAAGTTCAAAAGACTACCAGCAAAAGAAATTTTTGCTGTTGTTGTTTTCATGACAGCAGTTCCCTACTACCTCCCTTCTAGTTTTTCATGAAAAGAAAGCTTATATTTATCCAGTTAAAATTTAGAAGGCTTAGAATACTGCTGGTTCCTGAATGTGCTGCTACAGGAGGATACCTGCAGAGGACACTACATTAAACATTTAAAAAACAGGTACTTTTTATAACTTTAATGGAATAAATATAATGGCAATGACATGACCATATAAAACAATCTTTCAGTATGATTTCCCAGCAGAGGTGTTCCTCAGTCATTCCATTTTCTAACTTGAAAAATTCTTCTCAGACTCCTGCAACTCTGCAAATGTCACAGAACCACTGCTTGAGGCAGTAAGGCAAAGCTGATAATCCCCACATTAACACCATGCGTAATCATATTTCCTTCCAGCAGCCTTTACTCAGAGGCAATGGTTCAATTTGGTTATTAACATGGACTTGAACTTTCTTCTAATTAATTAGCAGAAGCCCTCACACTTCCTAAGAGTTAAACCCTCCATCTGAAGCACACACAACAAAGACTTCATGATACACCTACAATAGGGAGCTAACTTTTCCCAGAGTTTCTCCTGGAGAAATAATAATCTGACTTACTGGCTTTCTGCTAATTAATTCATCTGCTTGACATTCTGGAACATAGAGAACAGAAACCCTGCCTTAATGAGCTGTTTGTAGAAGGCAGTGTCTCTTTCAAGTATCCCAGAATTTTGTGTTTTAGCTAAAAAGTGTGGCACAGCTCTGCAGCCAGTTAGACCTGGGTATCATTGTCATGGTCTCTCATCAGTATTGGATCTCTTTTAGTTTCTCCACTGACCAATGGAGGAGCAGTATTCTTTCACTAAAATGCATCTTACCTTGTTCTGTAGGCCTGGTCTCACCAGGAAAAAGAAGCTTCACTTCTTCTAGTTTGTTTTAGCAAGACCTGAAAGACATGGCCAGAGAACTGCTATGCAGCTTCACCTTCCTGCAAACCACGCATTTACTCAGACATTCTGACTTCTTATATCTTTTTATACCCTACCTGTGAAGAGTGTGGGCCTAATGCTGACCTAATTACAAAATATCCCAAGTTGGAAGGGACCCACAAGGATCATCGAGACCAACTGCTGTCTCCTCACAGGACCACCCGAAAGTCAGATATATGTCTGTGAATGTTGTCCAGATGCTTCTTGAACTCTGTCAAGCTCAGTGCCATGAGAACTGCCCTGAGGATGCTGTTTCAGTGCCAGACCACACACTGGTGTAGAACCTTTTCCTAACCGCCATCTGCCCCTCCCCTGACATAGCTCCATGCTGTTCCCTCAGACCTTGTCCAATATTATT
>PPHD01007836.1:0-11268 GCA_002909625.1 Bambusicola thoracicus
GCCTTTTTTTAAACCTTGACTATAATTACACATGTGGTTCTTCAGCAGAAAAAGCTTTTTTTAGCCTAAGGAAATGGAAGGACAAGTATGGAAATCAGTAAAGAACTTGTGGTACCCTTCTACACCATTTCTCATGCAGCTGTAGAACAGTGTCTTTTAGCACAGACACAGATATGAAGCCAAGCAACACCAGCGGACTCAAACAAATACCAGGCCTTAAGACTGCAGAGTTACATCAGTGTAAGGTTCACACCATTGCTAAGCAGCAGATGATTCCATGCTGCGCATACAGAGTAGTGTTTTTCTTCAGAATTCCATATGTACGCAAACTAACTCTATTAAAAGCACCAGTCTTAAAAGAGCAATAGAAAGTGAAATGATACATTGTAAAATGAACCATGAGAAAGTCTGCTGTCTTTAATGGTAGCACTTTCACCTCCATAACGGGCCTGATTAGTTGACAGCAGTGTGACTTGCTTCCATATCACACACTACAGTCAGTTTCTGAAATGTTTTGCAAACAGACAGAAAAGTTCTCTATCAGCATCCACCAATTACTGCTGGCTCATTCTTAAGTACAGCCACAGCGTTGAACTGGCAGCTTCCACGCACTGAATTCAAACCCACTGTGGAAATAGGGCTGACTTCGAAGTGCTCATCAAGAAAGAAACAATGGCAAAGGAATGAAGAAAGCTCTGAGCTCACTCTGTGCACACAGAGGTAAGTGAACTGTTTGAACATTCTAGTGCAGTGCTGGGGCAACATACAACCGGAAGCACAAATGTAGAGGCTTTTACTCCTTATCACCTCCTGCTCTTGCACCTGCATCATGGCAACTCTCACTATCAGTACAAGCTGGGGGATGTAAAGACAGAGACTGCTCAACCAAAAAGACTTGGGCATACTGGTAGATGGCAAGCTGGACATGAGCCAGCAATGTGCCCTCACAGCCCAAAAAGCCAACCATATCCTGGACTGCGTCCAAGGAAGCATGGTCAGCAGGGAGAAGGAGATGATCCTGCCCCTCTACCCTGTGCTGGTGAGACCTCACCTGGAGTACCACATCCAGATGTCGAGTCCTCAGTACAGGAGAGACACGGACCTGTTAGACAGCATCCAGAGGAGGTGATCAAAGGGAACACCTCTCCTATTAGGACAGGCTGAGAGAGCTGAGACTTCAGCATGGAGAAGAGAAAGCTCCAGGGGGACTACAAATATCTAAAAGGGGGCTATAAAAAACAAAGGGGACAGATTCTTTAGCAGGGTCTGTTGTGATAGGACAAGGGGAAATGGTTTCAAACTAAAAGAGGGTAAATTTAGACTGGATACAAGAAAGAAGTTCTTTTACACAAGGGTGGTGTTGAAGCACTCACACAGTTGTCCAGAGAGGTGGTAAAAGCCCCACCCTTGGAGACACTCAATGTCAGTCTGGGTGAGGCTCTGATCTAACTGCAAATGTCCCTGTTCAGTGCAGGGGAGTTGGACTAGATGACCTTTAAGGGTCCCTTCCAACTCAAATGATTCTATGATTTGCCAGGGTCACATGCATTCCAACCGCCAAAGAAGTATTCACCCAGCTAAGCAATGCTTAAATATTTTTCCACTACAAGAAAAGCCATTATATATATTTGCCAACACACATACTTCTAAATGATTTACAGTTTTCAGGCACAGTGCAAGTGGTAAGAAAGCAATGCGTCATCTCGGCAGACCAAATAACACTTCCAAGTCACCTTTCTTTTGCTAATTGGCACACTGCTCACAGATCATCTGCCTCACTCAGATGCATTCGGGGCACATAACACAGCGTAGGAAACAAACGTTCCTTCATTTTAATCTCCATGGTCAGAGCATGGCTCTTTGCCCTTCTCACTGCACAGCACCCTACAGGCCAAAATAACATAGACACATTGAACAGCTTAGCCACAGCGCCTCAAACAGCTACAATCGGCAGACAACTCTGAGTTTCTTTAATAGAATAAGAGAAGATTTTCATCTAGCCCATGTGTGTCAGGGACCTAAAGGCCCCCTGACTGAAGAATGATCCTGGGATGAACGACGTATTTTGACAGTTTTAAGGGAATGGATATTTGTGGCTGTAAGCTGCAAATATCTTGTTTTGTAGAGAGAGCTGACCTTGCTGATCTTGTTTTTGCAAAGACTTGTTTTGCAAGCAGGTGTTCCACTTGGGCTCTGTATCACGCATTGACTGTGTGGGTACAGTGTGCAAGTGGAAAAAACCCTGAAGACCCTGGGGAGAATAGAGGCAGGAGAGAGGCTGCAGTGGGAGAGAGAGGAAAAGTGCACCTTAAAGCAGGGGACACCCTATTGGCACTACCTATCAAATCCACTGCCAGCACGGTCCTTCTCTCTCCTTTTGGCGGTTTGCTGTCTCTCAAGGGTCAGTAAGTAACAGTGCACTTGCTTAGGGAGTTTCTGCTTCCTGCTCACGGGGATTATCTAAAATGGATGCCTGTGTGTGAGTGTGTATATGTTGAGTAGGACCCATAGCCATCTGTGCTGCTCTGAGGGCATGGTTTGCTTGCCTCTGCTCCTCAGACATCCCGTCTCTCAGATCCAAACGTACCCTGAAACACCATGATAGAAAGTTACAAATATCCTAAAGTATTGAGCTATCATTCCCCTGAGCCATCCCAAACAAAACAGAGGGCTGCTGAGATGGCTGATGTTGCTTCCTTTCTTCACTGCAACATGCCCCAGCCCCTCCTGTTTCCACAATAAAAGCAGTTTCAATCATTTTGATCAAGTACACCATGGTGACTCAGCATCTGACAGAGGCTAAAAGAACATTTTCCATCTAAAAGGTCCGTGTGTGAAAGATGCCCAAACACTTACAATGGAAGCACTCACAAAACCCAGCAGGTCAGAGCAGCTGCTGCTGTACTAAGGTGTAGTACAAAGCAGAACCGACTTCTTAAAGCAGTATCAATGAACAGCATTTGTAAAAGAAATGAAACAGAAAACGACAACAAAGTACAGACTCAATATTCCAATATATATAATATTAAAAGGCAATTCAGAAAGCAGAAGTTGTTACTAAATGGGCCTGCCTAGTCAGTGCTGAGGTTATACAAAAGCAAAAAGACAATAATGGAACACCAAGAGAAACCAAGTGCTTGTAAGATGAAGCAACTACGTGGACAGCTGCTGGCTTATTTTAAAGCAATTACATGTTATAGTTCCATTATTAAGTGAGCACGCTTCAAAATAATACTTACTGATATCAATACCTTCTAAAACTTTTAGAAGAGTATAATCAAATTACAAATGATTTCAGTATTTCCAAGTAGAACATAAGCTCTGACCTTCATCAAATACAGCAATAAGACAGAGTGCAGCCTGTCCCGTCTCAAATAAATATAGGATCTGAGTTTAGACTCCTGGCTGGTATAGTTACCTCTATACCACAGTGTATGATGAGACTTCTACTGACAGAATTACAGTATGTAGTTCTGAAATGCTTTTATGTCCAACGTGCAGTTTACTAATGTCATACAGAAGCCCATGAAAAATTTGGTCGCAGATTTACAGCAATTTCTCCGATAGAGACTGAGCATTCCAAGACACACTGCTTTCAGTGGTTTACCTTGCCCTCTGAGAATGAGCTTGACTTGATGTGGAGATATCATCAGCACCTGGCAAAGCACCACTGGCATCATCTCTCTTGAATCCTTCATTTCTTCTCACTGGCAAACCAAAAGACAAATTAGTATAGGACTGGGCAACAAAGCATAAGGAGCAATCCCATTTAAAATGAAGGATTTAGCAGAGACTAACTAGATTTTCATCAAAGACAACTTAGAAGGAATCTGGTTTCTATGTTCCTGATATTAGACATGCAACCTTATGCAGTCATTTCAGTTCTCAGAGATCTTTCTGCTTCCTCCAATGAAAGTAACAATACCACAAGCTCTTTGAGGAAGAATACTAAGGCAAGCCTAATAAAGTAAAAAAAAAAAAAAAAAAAAAATACACAAGAAAGCCCCATGCAATCAAAACCACAAAACCGCACAAATGTACAGACACCTTTCCAGCATGAAATGTTTCTTTTTCAGTCACGAAATGTGAAGTGGCAGAGACACCATAAGAAACTGCTCCGGAGCAGAATCAGAGCAGCAAGGTAAAGCATAGTGCTGCAGTTCACAAGCAGGGAATTAAGCAACAAGCATATTGCTGAGCTCCTGTGTTTAATTTCTGTCTCTGAAATCTGACACTTTTCTATGATTTATGAAACAGTGGCCATTCTTTTCTCTTTTCGGAACAGACTTAGCTGCTTTCCCGTTGACAAGTCACCTCTTTTGCTGATAAGTCCTCTGCAGCAGCACTGAGATTCTACACTTAGGATCTGATTTTGCAAAGCATTTTGCTTGCACCTCTAATTGTACCCACAATGAACAAAGGCAGCAGGAGAGCTCTTGGTCATGCAGACTTTGAAACTGTTCTTTACATTACAGCTGTTTTGCTGAGCCCAGCAGTGCAGGTAGCCAAAAGTATCTCTCTCTCACCTGTATAGACTCAGAAAAGTTTGGCTTTGGGCAGACATTCTCAGGCAGCCTGGTCTGAATGGCAAGACATGGAAGGGAAGTGAGTTACAGGAGCTGTGCCTCGAGACCAAGATTGTTACTTGCTGCTTGCTTCCACTTCCTAGGCTCTGGCTCAGCATTTAGGAGGAGGAAAGCTGAGAGTGGTGTGCACAGAGAGGCTGGCTTGAGCGGTGCATACAGGATGTACACAGTGCAGCTGTACTCATTTCCTGACTGTTTTCTTCTTACGTTTTGATAAAATAGTTCATCTCCACAATTCACAATGACTTTGCCAAGCTGGTAATTGGTTTCATCCTCTATGCTTCTCTTCACATCTTTTCACCATTTTAGCACTTCTCCAAAGAACACCTCAAGCATTTCTTTTCCATGCTGTGCTTCCATGGTGGGAAGAAAACTCTTCCTGCCATTTGTCAATGAAAAGCACTTCACACCATCTCCTGCTTTGCCAAGCCACTGATTTTGTAGAACGTACATACAGTAGACATTTTTGCATTACATCAAAATTTTTGGCTTATAAATTATCAACTATTTGATCCTCACAGAGAAGCCTTCTGAAATCCAAATAATTAAAGCATACATGTTCCATATAAAGCTTTTGCAATTTACTACAACTGTACACCAGCAACAGCTTGATTGTTTTTGTGCCTGGGAAGGCTGCATGCCGTTTAGATCAAGTCCTCCAGGGAAGTTAACCATTTCCACCTTTTCCTGACAAGTTCCCTTTCAGAGTGTGAAATGTCAAACTCATTTCTGCACAGACTGCCAATTGTGCTGAATTGTACACAATTATGTAATTACATGAGATCATCTTACAACTTCAGACTAGTGGTAATTATGAAGCCTCCTACTACAGATTTAGACTTCCCTCATTTTTTTTTCGTTTATTTTTCTTCAAACAATTCTCTTCACTTTCTTTTGTTATTTTTTAAGCAGAAATCTTACCTTGCCTGAAATCTGCTTCTGAAGAAATAATGGATGGACTTTCACTCGAAGTACTGTAAACATCGCTGTGGTACGATTTGTACCTTCTCAGAGGCTCTGAAAGTTGAAATCAGGGTATCAGAAGAGTAAGAGAACAACAGTTCTAGTGTAGAATCAAACACAAGGCAATGAAATGTGCTCTGTTCTCAGTATTTTAAATGCCTCTCTGTGCTTCGGGAACATGGAAGCCAAGGACACACTAAGTGAATCCATAGGGCTGCGTCCACAGGCCAGGGTTCTGGGCCAGCAGCCCCTCTCCTGGCTGCCTGGGGAGATCCACTCCTCATAACTCTCTCTCAGAATCACTCCTGAAGGAAAACAACCAAAAGGCAGAACAAAACCAACCTCCACCACCCAACCCCAAAGTGATCTACATGTCTGTGCACACCTGTCATGTGCGGAATCACAGCCCAGCCCCTGGTTCCTTCTCTATGAAAAAGGAAAAACCCTCGCAGCAAGAAAGCAGGAACTGGAAAATTATAACTCAATCACGTTTGACACCCACATAAAAAATCTTAACTAATTAATGAGTCTCTCCAGGACTTTTATAGAACCAGAACAAACAACTGCATTTGAAGAGAAATCAGAACAACACAGCCTCAACTGCTCCCATCAGTGGATTCTTCAACATACTGAAGCGAAGGAGACAGTAGAAAGGATCCATCTATGGTATTTGCAACAACCTCCCAAGACATTCTCACATGCAGGTCAATGAACAACCACAGAGAGTGTTTCTAAGCAGGAAACAAATAAAAAAGCCCCCATCGTTCACCGCTTCAGGACATCAATTCAGTTGCCCAGAAGGCCTTTGGCCCACACACAGGTAACATTCTAACAGCTGTAGATACAAATGCAAAGCACCGCGGGAAAGAATGGAAAGCTTGGAACACAAAATGCTGAGTAATGGGGCAGGCAGGAACAGCAGATTTGAAGTTACTGCAGAGGACAGCTGGAAGACGTGTTATTAACCCAGCGATACATCTTCTGTGAGAGAATTACTAATAATGAGGTTATCGTACAGAAATAAGGAAAGCAACTGTTCTGTTTTATCCAGGGCTGTTGAGAACACAAGCAGAAAACAGAGCTCTTTTCTAACACAAATTCACTTAGTTTTGCTTCCCCCTTCTAGAATGGAGCAGCAAAACCAAACCACGTGAAACTAACAAAGAACCCAGAAATAATGGTGAAATTGAACAACTTTACTTCTTCTAGGGATGACATGAAGCAGCTGGGAAAAAAAAAAAAAAAAAAAAAAAGGAAAAAAAAAGAAATGAGGGAAATGGGCAAAAACCTCCAGTATCAAAAATGTTCTTATGGAAAAGCAGTTATCTGCTGTTTGGAAAGGGAGAAACTGAGCTCAACTGGCAAGCTAAGATACCTTGTACTGCGGTACTAGGAGCAGCTTTTTCTTCAGCAGGGCAAGCACACTGCCTTGCAAGCCCAGCATTAAAATCCCCTTCCCTTTCACAACTGCTACTTCAGCACCCTGGATTTTAATGCAAAGAAATTCACCATCAACCTAGCCATTACTTGACTAAATAGGGAAACAAAGGCCAAATTTGGAAGGGAGCCTTTTGCTGTGTATTGTTACAATGCTCCCACCCCTTCAAATGAAGCATCCACCCTACCACAATATGGCAGCTACAGCACAGAAACGCTTAAATGAAAACAGATCTCCTCTTTCCCAGCAGTTTTATTGACTGCTGATTTTGCAAGTCTGCTGGCTGGCTTTGAAGCAAGAGGAAAGGAAGGGCACAATAAAGTGCAACATGAGATTTTGAGCAGATCTTTTTTCCACCCAGTCAGCAGCTGGGCTTCCTGAACGACACACAAACTGTGCCTCCAGCCCACTCCTTTGAGACATGGCGTTCTGCACAAAATCCATGTAAAACTTCAAATCAGGAGCCCAGAGTTGAACTCCCAAGCCAAGGAGTGTGCAGAGTCCTGACCTGATTGCTGTGGGGCATCCTCTTATTGGCAGCAGCTCCCAGCTCTCAGCTGTTGGTGTGATACATGCACACATCCTGACCACGTGAGATCTTTGCCAGAGGCACAGACAGGATATGCAGGGCAGACCTGAAAGCACTAGATGCAATACTGAGGTTACTACATCTACTGTGCTGGGAAAAAAAAAAATAAAAAATCACCAAATAACTCATGCTGCCTTCTTTCCTCAGCACATTCTCTTCAATTCTAACACATCACACTGAGATTTAACTTCAGAGAAGACACGTGGATCATGGCCAAACCAAACTCCTTCTAAATAAGGGCTGGCTTCCACAGGTCATGAGTCCTGACTCTGGGATTGAAGTACAGTTCAGCTCTTCAAGCAATAGTTACAAAAACAAGGGTGAGCTTCCAGCCCATTTGGTGGGAAGTTGCAAGATGAAATCCACAACAGCTAACGAAGGCAATAAAGAACTTCACTCCACAATCCACAGCTTTCCCTGGGATTTTTTTTTAAGAACCTTGTTGCTTTATATTTGGTGACTAATGAGAGAGCATAGGATTGATTATGTCCTAGAAACACCAAGCACACTGTAGCAAAACTTATTCTACCAGTAGCGTTTTCCTATACATTACACAGTCAGATGATAGTCTCTTACCAGAACACTGTAGGCCATTTCATACCTTAGTGGAAAGAAAAAATAATGAAACAAACATAAGAAGTCCCTCGGAATCTCAGTGTGTTCTAAGAATCCATGACTACAACATCCATATAAAACCTCTGGTACAACTGAAGCCAACACCAGCTACCACCCAATGCAGGACGAGCAAAGAACCCAGGCCATGTTGCTCAGTGCTGCAGTGGTACTTTTTCCACCTCCCTATGGAAGGCAGCAGAGCACAACCCCACAGGCACCTCTCCTAGCACAAAACAACAAAAGGCAGTATTTGTGCAGGGCAAGGCATGCGAGCCCAGACACGTCATTACAGAAAGCCTTGTCCCAGCCAACTGCAACAGAAATCAGAACCGCACTCCACTTGGAATGCCATTATCCCAAGCACATGACTCACATTAGATACACTGGTTTTCAAATACATGCTATTGCAAAATTATGACTGGTTGTACAGAGAAGGAAAAGGAGTGAGATGATGGCAGAGTTAAAGGATTAGTTTTGTGAAAGGGTGTTCGTCTGGTCTGTGGGTTTTAGTAGTATGCATCTTTGTTAGCAGAGAGTTTCATTATAATATCATTTAAAACACATTAACAGTTCTTTGAGGAGGGCCTGGGATGTGCTTCCCTCACAAAGGTTTAGTAAATAGAGTGGAGTCATGTTCACCCTTCTTTTTCCTCTTTCCATCTAATCAAGCCTCAATGACCTTACGCAGGGCAGAACAGCACAGGTGTAGTGGGAAGAGCATAGAGACCCAGTCTGGATTCCTAGTGAAGATCCACCCGGACAAACAGCCATGGGAAGAAATCTATTCCTCCAGGGGAGCAGCCTCAACCCTTCTTTCTAATACACAGTTACCACACTCTGAACAGAAAGGCCGAGATGAGCATACCAACAACGTCACCCCTCAGACCTCCCAGAGAACCTAACGGTCATCTGGTACACAGGGTCTGACACCATCTGGGTGGCAGGCAGGAGCAAAGCCGTGCAGAACTGCCAACCCCACACATCTCCGGGCCTGGAAGGGCGAAGGGCTGCAAGAACTTGGTGCCTCCTACCATTCTTTTCTGGATCTTGATCACACCATCCAGGAAGAGGCGTGCACACACACACACATGCAAACACTGGCTGAAAGTATGACACAGTCTGCTTTGGTTTTTGTTTGTTTTCAAATGTTTTGTTAGACTGAGGTAATCCCAAACCTGTTCCCAGACAGTGCGAGCTGCTGCAGATAGCACCTGCCACTCTGCAGGGCAGTGATAGGATTACAAGGTCTGTTTTATACCTCATGCTAAATCATGTAGTTCAGAACAAAACAGTGCTGGCTGATGCCAGAGCACTTGTATTTTAGATTGTCACATAAATTTCCTTCCATGAAAACCCAGCTTCCATAGGCTCAGTATAATTCACAACTGAAGTTTTCCTTAGGTAAAAGCAGTTCATTATCCCACCCTTCAGCTTCACAACCATGATTTGTGAACACTGTTCTAACTGAACTCAGTCCACACCGGACATACCAACCACATGACAAACTCACTGCACCACCACTGCACTTCAATCATCTTACAGCACGGTGATGGTAAGATATGCGTCAGCTGAGCCTCCGTTTGCTTCCACATGCACACTGTGTACATCACTGTGGGTAACTCACATTTCCCCTGCTTCGTCTACAGAATAATTGAGTAAATACAATCCAACTGAAAGAAGAGTGCATCTCACTGGATTCACAGAGTTTGTAGGGAAGCTGTTCCTCTTCTGTGCTAAATCCCATCTCCCACTTCACCAGCAGCTCCCCGATTCCAGTCTCTCATCTGCATGCACTGTCTGCTTACCTGCACACATCTTTCCTCATTCACAAATGCAGCTTCAAACTATGGGAGTCTTTAAAATCTGGAACACGTGGAGTACCCCCAGACATTCACCCATCGCTCCCAACCCAAATGCAACAGCCATGACATGGAAGCTTTATAAATGGGGTCCGGATGAGTCTGCACGGGAATTAACACTTGGTGAGATAAACACACCTGGGAGGCAAAGGCTGATCTCTGGAGGCACAGAACGCTACTGTCTGCTCTTGTTGACTCCACGGAGAAAACAACAGTAAGTGAAGGAAAAATGAAGGCCTCATCATCCAGCCTTTCAGTAGGAGAAATCAAAGGTAAAAATAGAGAGGGACAAAACCAAGCTGAGGTTCTGGAACTCACATGGCTCCAACTGCAAAACCTTTTAACAAAGTCTTGGGAATATTCCCAAACCACCCCCACATCCTCACCCCTGTAGTCACATTCCAAAGCTTCATCAAGATCCAGTTTTTGGTATCCTCCCCTATTCCTCCTCTTGTCTGCTATTTGCTGCACAGCCAGCCCTGCAGCACTGCTCTCAAACCAGCCCATGTGCCCCTGCACCAGGACATGGCAATCCTTGCTTCCCATTCCCTCATGTAAAAGGCATATTTTCTCTCTAAGCAGAAATGTTGCCAAGGGTGCCAAGCAGAAACTGCCAGGGTTTAAGAGAGCAACAGAATCAGCTCATTTGGTACCAGTAATTGCTTGCTTTTAACTAAGCTCACCACAACTCTGTTACAAAAATAGGAATGAACAATCACAGCTGAGACACAGCACTTATTCTTCCATTTCTTGGCATGATTAAAGCACATTTTGGAGTCTGCTCTGAGCGTTCAGAATTGGCTGCTGTATCCTTGAACTAAATAGCAGTCCTCTGCTCTTCCTCTCCCTCCTTCTGGCACCTGAGCGAAGTCCCAAACTTTCCTTAGCATACAGCAGATAAACACAATGCAGAGGAAGAACACAAAGGCAGCAGTTGGTCAGCACCTGAGGCATCCCGGCTGCAGACTACAGTGCAGTTTGGATGTTCAGTAGCTCACTACAAACAATCCCACTAAAGCACAGCTGTAATTAAAGCTCTGTCATTCTTTCCACTATAAACACCACTTTTCATGAGTTTATAATTTGGGTTGTAAAATCTCCTCTGAGCGCAAGCTTGGCGTACCAGAGCCTGAGCATGAGAACATTCTCTTTTTCAAAGACAGCCAGCTCCTCAAGACCTTGTGAATAACAAAACAGCTTGCCAGCTCAAGCCAAAAT
>PPHD01007836.1:11288-22515 GCA_002909625.1 Bambusicola thoracicus
TGCCAAGGGTGCCAAGCAGAAACTGCCAGGGTTTAAGAGAGCAACAGAATCAGCTCATTTGGTACCAGTAATTGCTTGCTTTTAACTAAGCTCACCACAACTCTGTTACAAAAATAGGAATGAACAATCACAGCTGAGACACAGCACTTATTCTTCCATTTCTTGGCATGATTAAAGCACATTTTGGAGTCCCTCCTTCTGGCACCTGAGCGAAGTCCCAAACTTTCCTTAGCATACAGCAGATAAACACAATGCAGAGGAAGAACACAAAGGCAGCAGTTGGTCAGCACCCGAGGCATCCCGGCTGCAGACTACAGTGCAGTTTGGATGTTCAGTAGCTCACTACAAACAATCCCACTAAAGCACAGCTGTAATTAAAGCTCTGTCATTCTTTCCACTATAAACACCACTTTTCATGAGTTTATAATTTGGGTTGTAAAATCTCCTCTGAGCGCAAGCTTGGCGTACCAGAGCCTGAGCATGAGAACATTCTCTTTTTCAAAGACAGCCAGCTCCTCAAGACCTTGTGAATAACAAAACAGCTTGCCAGCTCAAGCCAAAATTAGTTAAGGGAGAATTAAGCTACGTGTCACTTAAATTCCTGTGTAGATTGAAGAGGGAACTTATATCTGGCCAAGCTTTGCCTGCCGAGTCCAATGCCATTTCACAGTTCAGAAACTGAAAAACAAGTTACAGCTGCAGGCAGGCCATACTCACACCTGATGCGCAACCTTGACCTGAGTTCAGCTGGACTGCAGACAGCCCCACTACAACACCAAACAGGGAGATAACCTCTGCACTGCTGAGCCCAGCCCCAGTCTGGCTCCCATGGCTCCTGACCTGTTCCACAACATCATGCTGGAGCAGAATCCTCACTGCTGACAGCCAATCTGTTGGAACACTTTGTTCTCCTGCTCCTTCTTCCTTCTTTCCAATGTCTACCATATGAGGTGGTGCTGTATTAGCCTTCCAACCCAAGACATTCTGTGATTCTATGATTCTAACTCCCATGTGAAAAACCATCTCCTATTCATTGTCCTAAAACAGCTCTTCGATTTGGCTCTAATTAAAATATCACATTCACAACTTTTCCCAACTTCTAAGTAGTGAAAAATGGAAAAGTCTAAAATAAAGCAGAAGAACATGGAACTCTAACTACAGAACAAGAGTGAAAGATACCTTCTTTTCACTACCAAGAGCAGAAAAGAATACTGCAGCCCAGCTGTCTGTTGAGAAAGTATGACTTTTTTCTAGCAAGCAATGATTGTGAATTCCTAAGGATGGGCAGTGACTCAGCGCAACTGCTTCCATCTGCCTTGTATAGATTTGTCACTCAGCTCTCCTGACTGCAGAGCCCCAGTTCCTGGTTTGCTCACCCATTCCTCAGATGAACTGCAGTTTCACACATCTGACCCATCTGGGATGGCAAGGCACGGGAGGCATGTTACATTCTCTGCCATCTACCAATCTGTTTGACTGAGAGTGAGAAAGCCTTACTCATCACGGGGTTTGGCCGAGCTTTTGGTTTTGCTGTTGTGCAACATCAACCTGAAGAAAGCTGAACTCCTGACCAACAAAGCTGGTTATCTTTCCTAATGCAGGGAGTGGCCTTCTCTTGCACTCTGTGAAGTGCCTATCTCTAAACATCTGAGGTGACTCACACACTTGATAGGGTCCCCTCCAATTCCACACTCTTGAACCAAAAACACAAACATCCCCTTTGCCTCATCAGACATCTCAGTAGATAATTACAGATGGTGAAGTCCTATTCTGAACAAACAATGGTTATCTCTACAGCACTATTTCCATTTACATTCATTCCTTCACTTGATAATGTAACCCTCATTGAAAGACGTTAATATGAGGACACAAAAAATCTCCACGTGTCCTTCCTGCACAATCGTTACAGCAATCACAGCAGGTATTTAAACTGCCTATGCCTTGTCAATGCTGCTCCTTCTCTCTGAAGCACAAGGCTCACGTGCACAGGAGAGAAAGGACTAACTTCCCATGCAACCTGCAATATAGGCTTCTCCTGGAATGGCTCCAGGAGTGATTTTGACAACTTCAACTCTGATAAAAGCCTTCATCATTTCTGCTTAACAGCGATGTTCCTGAGGAGGTCCTTACAACTCAGAGCAGAACAATGAGACAGAAATTACATCACACAGTCGTTATTTCTGTCATGAGACAGCCAGGTGACTTTTCAATTGCGTGGACTCTGTACATATTAGAATAAATCACTCAACTAGCTTTGTACACACAGCTCTTCCAGCTTATACCTTAAATAAATGAGTTATACCTTCTGGCCCATCATGAACAGGTTCTGACTTGGCTCTCAGTTCCAGTTCAGCTGAGCTATACTTATAACCCCTGAAAATCAAATCACACATTCAAAACAAACAAAATACACAGTATCTCATTATATGGCTCCACATAAAGATGTTTGCAGAAGTTTCCACAAAAGTTTTTTATTTCTCTCTCCATATTCTCTAAATTAACCAGGGGAACTCGTTGATAATTGTTCTCACTGAGGTAAAGATATCAACATAAGCCCAAAAGAAATTACATATTTATAGGCTCAACTAGATCATCCAGAATTATACAGAGCAAAACCTGAGATTTCCAGGTGACGCACTTCTTTTTCTCTGGGTTATAAATCCATTCCTAATAGCTGGAGAGGAATATTTTCCTTGAAGGGAAATCACCGTTGCCAATATTGTTATTTTTTCCTAATTTCACTTGATACTAGCTGGCTTAAAGAGAGCAACTATCTTTACTGAGAAAGTAATCTGCACAAGCGCTTTCATTTTTGTTGGCAACAAATGTTTTAATACTTTGATTTCACTTAAAAATAGAAGGCCGGGGTAAAATCTCAGTAGTTTCAAGAGCCGCTACGAGAGAACTCAAATTTATCATAAAGAGAAATCTCTGTTTAGTGACTGGAATAATTCAGAACATCTAAAAGCTTCACTAACCTTCTACACTCATGGCTTCCCTCAGGAGCTGCAACTTCTTCTGTCTCTCTCTTATCCTGTCAAAGGCACTCGATATTGCTGCAGAAGTTGATGTCTCAGGCACGTGGCGCGTTTGGTCCAGTTTCTGAGGTCCAAAGATATCCAGTGCTATGCTCCCATCAGAGTATCTCGCCTCTTTGTTTCTGGTCATAGTAGAAGTCCGTACCGCAAAGGTCTCACACTGATGACTGTGCCTGTGAGAGTCTGAAGCATGGTCCCTCTCAGTTGCTCTGTTGGTCGTGCAAAGCAAGTCTGTGGAGGAAGCCCACACCTTCCGCTTGGGAGCTGCATCTGTATGGAGGTGACCTTTGTTTTCAAACTCATTGGTTTTACATCTGTAAGGATAGAAAGAATCTTCCTGTCCTGAGTTGTAATCTGAGGAAATGCCCTGGAAAAATTCCTCCTCGCCTTGTGTTCCTCTCATGGCCAGAAATCCCATCGACTTGCTAAGCCCTTTGTTAAGCATTGTCTGTTGAGAGAAATGAGTCTTGTGTTCGTCACGTGCATCAGCCACTGAGGCTTTTCCTGGAATAAGGAGACATTTCATATAAGTCACGTTATACAAAGTACACAGGAGCGCAACATACATTATTGTGCTTGGAAGCACACATCAAGCATGCATTTGGCATTGACTTTGTCATGTGAAACACTGAGATAGCTACTTAAAGACTGGCTCCATCCAAGACAAAACTCCAACTACCTCAGCTCTGAGAAACATTCCATCTTATTTCTGAAGAGCTCAAGGAAAACTAGTGCCCCTCCTAATTCAGCAACAATATTAAAAGGTACTACTAAATACGCACTGGAATTTGATTTCTCATTAGTTCTATTTAAGTCTGGACTAGCACCAGAAGTACTGCGTAATGATTAATCTGAAATCAGTGACTCCTTTCACCCCTCACACCCAAACACAAAACCTGCAATTTTTAATCACCTCCCAACAAGTTCAGGTTTGTTCCACGGATGTACAGACGCCTAATAGTAGTATCAGTAGTAAGGAAGAATGACTGTGCAGTTTGATATTTTAAAAATCCCCACATTTCCTGTAACTTCTCTTGTAATGACTGGTTTTGATGACGAGTCTCTCAATACGCTGAATTCTCCGGAACAAAAAACTGACAAAGCTTCCAAGGTCAAGATGATTCTATGAGCCTGCATGCTTCATGTCATAATGAATGCTGCCTCTCCTTCTCCCTTACCACAGAATAGCTCTCAGAATAGAAGAAACTGCCTGAGCTGGAACGTTAGCAGAGAAATATGCGTTTCAGGAAGAATACCATATCACAGTCACTGAAAGGTTTTGATACTTATGTTCATCTCAGATGTAAAATTTTGGACATGTACACGTCTGATTTTACGAAACTAATTACAAGCATCAGTAAGTACAGTGACATTTCTTAATATTCACAGATGAACTGAAAGCTCACACTAAGACTTTCAGATCTCAGAATAAAATAATAACTGTTTAGAGAGTTAATTCACAGAAAAAAAGATCAGTGTCAGAGACTGCCCAACTGCTACTTCCTGTAGGGAGAACTAATATATTTCAGTACTTATGCATTATTAAAATCATAGAAATCTGAAGTCTATTTTAGTAGTCTTCTCTACTGCAGTAGTCTGCTCATAGCTACCACTGATCAAATACACTGCACAAATCACTATGAAGTCCAATGTTTTCAACCTGCAGAGCACTCACTGACTGACTATGGAATCCAAGCTTTACCGTGGTTCTCCCATCAAGAAAAGCCAACAGGGCCATATTCTATTCAGGACCACCTAAGTACCGTCCACCCACTCAACTGGAGATGTACAGCATATGATGCCTTTACTAGAACTAGCTCTTTTCCCACTGTGTTATTACCACATCCATCTTCTATCAAAAAGCTGCCTTGAATTTTTCCCTCAAAATAGAAACCAGCCTTAAGCTCAGAGTACATGAACGTGCTGTGCCCCCCATCCTCAGAGCTGCTTCTCCTGTGCTACTGTCTGCTCATAGAAATCAATGGCCAGACCTAACACAGTGAGCTCATGCTGATCTCCCTACAATCTGTCATCCTTCTGCACCCTGTTTCACAGAATACAGCATGGCATTGGTAGCTGCACTCAGAAATGCTTTAAAAGCCTGTGGTTTTGTACATTTGGACTCTGATACTCTACTTGAATGGGGGGATCCTTGCTTTCACTTTCTGTTTCTGTGATAGTAAGCTGAAGGCAGGCAGGTGCTTAAAGAAAATCAAACCAAAATGCTCCTTGCCTCTTATCCACACATAAACATCTGATAGTAAAACATTAGGGTTCTGATTGCCCAAAACGTGCCTTGTAAATAATTACAGTTCCTACATATTCCAGACAATAAAAACAATTAAAGAATAAAACAAAAGTGTTTGCCAGTGAGAATCAATTTATCTTCCAAAACAATGGGACACATCACTTCATATTTTACAAAAACAGTCTTAACACTAAACTCAGTGCAAAGTATTTATCTTTGTGGTAAGGTAAATCTCGTGTCATGTCATTATCTTATACCACTCTCAGACCAAACGCCTCCCTCTCCCAAGACGGGTGAATTACATGTCATATTCAAGTGCACAGTAATGCTTTCCTGCAAACAGCCAGTCACAGTGAGGTTCCCACCATCTATCCAACACAAGGTGGTAATACCCATTTTGCAAATGCATCCTTCACATTTATGTACCTCTACATCAAGAACATATATTTCTAAATGTACATCATGAACAGACATTCCTAAAAGGATTCTAACTCCGGAATTAGAAATGGGAACAAAAAGAAAATCAAAAAAGCAAAACACTTTGTGATCTCAGAGTCTCACCAAAAAAAAACAAATCAAAAGGAACAAGATGATCAGATCTGTGACGCATACGCAAGAAGCAGTGGATGAGCAGAGTCAGCAGTGAACAAATATAACAGGGAAGGAGCACTCCCTACATTCCACTCCACTGCAGTTCCATGGCTGTGCAGCACTCAGCCTGAGTTCAGCAGGAACAGTTTTTGCCCATGCAGTGGCTCAGAAGCTGCAGACTTTCTGTTCCTTGCGTTGCTCACCCAACAAGGAATTCCTCATGAGGAAAAGTGAAGGCCACGAGCACTATCTCAACAGCAGTGGCTGGGAAATCACTCACTGCTGCAGCTTCCTCACTGGTTCAGCTAATTGTGTGATGAGGAAGGGTATGAGCTGTCCCATCAGGAGCCACTGGAGGAGATGCTCCACTTCTACACCACCCTTCCACACTGCAGCCTGGTGATGACTACAGGTCATTCTTGACCTCACCTCCACAATGACCTACGCTCCCACTGTGAAGTTATAAGCATATCACCAAAAGAAATCTATAGCATGTATTTGCCTTTGAGACTGTAAAATTTATGTGGATGTTCTTCTTCTTTTCTTCCTTCCCCTTCTCATTCCCACCTTTTGTTATTCACCAGTCTTGGCACTTCTTCCCACCTATGCAAGACCCATCCTTCTCAACATAATCTAATCTCACTGACCTCCCCTCACATGGCTTCAGTGTTGCCATGAGCTGCTTGAGAATCATATTTAGAGAGAGGGGAAGAAAAGACAAAGGGACAAAGGGTACAAAGCCCAAAGTTGGACATCCTCAGAAGGTGAACCCAAACAAAACAGCAATATGGTATTTTCATGCCCATACTTTGCAGCAGTCAAGCACCCCTGCCGCTCTTCACACCAGAAAGCAGGGGTCAATACAACAATCATGGTACAAACCTTCCCAGTGAAGAAGAAATTCAACTGCAGGAACCAGAGAACAAAGTGGATTATCAAGTCTGAAGCAACCAGCAATCATGCCAAGCTAATTCTTCCATTTATAACAACCCTGTTCCCACTCCTAAACTCTACAAGCAGTACTGTCAACTTCCCAAGTCACAAAACCAACCGCTGAGGAACTTTTGCTGTTTCTTCTGGACTTGCACAAGACAGTACCTCAGTGTTGCCTGTATCAAGAGGTCTTAAACAACTGCAGTACATCTCTTTCTGCTCTCAGCCCCTACTGCTACCTTTCCACTAAAGGTACGCTTCCAGAATCACTAGTGCTTCCTTAACGTCACAGTCTTCAAAGTACCTACGTAATACATCTCTAACATCTATTTTCAGTTGCATAGCATACACAAGTCCAAAGTCATTAAGCCAATATACAACTTAGCCACTGCATTTAATTTTCAGCTTTCATGATGAAACATAGGGCAAAAGGGAGGATTGCCAGTGAAAAATTACCAAGCATCAAAAAAAAAAAAATCTATCTGCACAATTAAACTTCTACATCTTCAAATTCTAATGCCTGACAACATTCCCATTACAAACTTCCTTCTAGAAATGGCTTCTGTTTCTAATGGAAGCTCTTGAGACCTCTCCGAAGTCTCCTGTCTCTGAAGAAGACATCAAGCACCTCATCTGACACCACACAGGAGTTCCTCCATGTTCCAGTTCCCAGCAGTGTCAGGACAGAGAGCTGCTGCTCCACATCTCAGTAAAGGGGACAGGTCAATCCAATAACAGTTAAGATTCTACAGCACTGAATTCCCAACAAGCAGCAGGCTTTCCCCTTCCCCAGTTACTTCTCTGTTAAAGCAAACTCTCAGAATACTACCTGGGTTCTCCATTTCACATATCGCCTGTGGGTGTTTATCTTCTACTTGATTTTACATTAGTGCAATTATTTATAATTACTGTAAATAATTCAAATGCAATTATATTAATTGTATGATTCTGGAGTATAATATATAATGAGAGAATACATACCATAAAGAATAGCAATTAATCACTAAGAGTTCACAAAAAAAACCCAACACCGACCTTCTGGTGCTAACATCAAAATATAAGCTTCCACACCAGTACAAAAGAGAGAAGTTACATTTTTTATATGACTATGGATCTGCTGCCTTTGTTGTCTTCAGCTACAAACACAACCATACTTTTTTTGACAGCAGCACAATTTACAAACCATCTTTCACCCCAACTGCCTGTAATCTTAGCAATTTTCACCTGAGCTGGAGAGCTGCATCTGCTCCTAACCCAATTCAGCTTGTCTGCAATCACCTGTGTGCTACCTTAATCATACAAGCAATCAAATGCTATGCAAGCGCCAATGTCATCATGCAAACATAGAGTCTATCTATTTATACAGAATAAATTGAGTGCATGTTTCTTGAAATCCTTTCTGATCATCCTTTTTTCGCTTGTAAAAACCAGGAAGCATTTTTAGCTGCCTTTTAGCAGCATTTATGGGTATGTACAAACATCATATGCACACATTGGAATGAGAGGAGAAAGAGAGGCCACCTACACATGCATGAAAAAGAGGACTATCGCTGCAAGACCATGAAGTCTGAAAAGAGGAAGTGGTTCTACGTAAGTTTACAAAACACCTCCCACACCATTAATGTGCAGGAAAGAGAAAAGCCCTTATCCCCAGACAATGCAATCAGTCTTTCAGATGTGAGTGGGCAACTGGTGGAGGGGTTGGATCTGCAGTCCTTGTGGGGCCGGTTAAGAGCCAACAGAACACAACAGTCAGATAAGGCTGTGGAATGGCTGTTAAAACTGCACCTCCTCCTTTTACTTTTTTTAATTGTTGAGAAAATGTCTTCTCTGTGAAGGAAGAAATGAGCTGGACGTGTGGGTTGATTTCTTTTTCAATGAGGCCAAAGGGCAACCCTGTTTTTCCCTTTCTGCATTCCCCCGGAGAAGCTCAGTTCTACAGCCAATTTTCTGCAGCACTGACGCAGTATTTTACATTTCTAGTTTGATCTCTGTGTCCCTTTCTCCCTTTGTTCCAGGAGGTCTGTGTTTGCCCACCAATGCCACTTTCAGCACTGCCTGGCCAGCAGCTCATTAACACAGCAGCCATTACACTTCACTTGAAATATTTTCACCACCATCAATCACAGCACTGCTGGGTGCACACATGTACTGGATGAAAACAGCACTGGTTTATTGACGGTGAAATAATGAAGAAATAAAATAAAATAAAACCTTCACCAAGTGTCTGTTTTGTTTTACTGATCTCTTCCAATTGTTCTTCCACTCAGTTCTGTTTTTCTAATAGCAAGGAGCTGGGAAGGACGTGTGCATGAAGATACTGCCAGAGGAAAGATCTTCATATTAATGGAATAAAGTTCTGTGCAGTATTTTTTGATAAATGAAAGTCATGTGCTGGGATTTAGCAAGAAAATGACTAAGATGTCTCAGTTCACATGTGGAGGTCATCACTATAAAGTCTTTAAGACCACAATTCCACCAAGATAGGGAACTAAAATTTAATCTGTACTCAATTTCCCTGGATCAAAGAGACATTTTTTCTTTTCAAGGGGTTTCTGCCAGGCAGCTATAAGGCAGCAGTAAGTATTCTGGAGAGTGCTAACCAAACACGAGTATTTGTTGTTAAAATTAAAAGCAGCCTCATTGGGCCTTAGAACCTTTTATTTGATTTACACTGCCAATCATTACTGTGGCCCTTCACGTAGAGTGAAGTCTAACAGGCAGTTGACACCTAAGATATTGTTCCATATTTCCAGTTTCCTATAATGCAGAAATAAGGTAAGCATTCTCGATCTTTTAAACTCATCTCTATCCCTTGCCCAGGTGGCACAGGCTTCTGGCACAGATGGAGGTCCGAATTTTGCAGGCTTGACCTGTAGCCCTGCAACACAAGGTTAACTTGCAATGGACTCTGCACTAAGTCCACACAAGAATTCACTGTAGTGGGAAAGCAAAGGCAAAAAAGCCTGTAGCTAGATTTCTTGAAAAGATGAAATATCTTTACTAAGGTCCATCCTTGGTGTTGACGAATCCTGAACACAAGCTAGGACTCCACAAGTAAACACAAAGAAAACACAGTGATGTTGATTCCAGCACCATCAGCTCTTCCAGAGATGGAAAGCAGGCTCTCAGGCCTCTGTAAGTTAATGGAGATGCCAACTGGGTTTTAAATAAACCGCACATCCTTTTGAAGGAGGAACGCTACAGTTTTTAGGAAAAAGAGAATGGTGGCAAATTAATTCTTGCTTTCTATTTGGAAGACTTTGAAAATTACTCACCCTGTCGTCACACCAAAATAATTATATCAAACAATTTCCACAAATAATTCTCTAAGACTTTCAAGGTCTACCATGTTTTGAATAGGAAGCTTTAATAACAACTCTTATGTTCAGATGACTCACACCAGTTTTTACCATTTTTATTTTGGCTGGCTAAGTCAGTTCCAAAATACTGTGTTCTGAGTAAGACTCAACTAAACAAATCTTCTGAAATATTAATTTAGAATAAATTACTTCTGCAGTCAGCCCTGCCATGAAGCTCATTCACCAAAATAACCACAGAAATTGAGTCATAGAAGAGACAGAAAATAAATTTAATTGGGGAGAACATGAGCAAGAAGCTATTGAATAATCACATTTAAGATGTAAAGACAGAAATAAATAACTGAAAATATCCAACCTTAGTATATATAAGGAGAGCAAGGTATCTAATTTCAACAAGTAACAAAATATTTCAATACGTTTGTTCTAAGTCAGGAGAAAGAGCCCTAGCAATTGTCATTTTGGATGACCATAGCATGGAAAACCAATCTTAAAGATAACATTTCCACATTTCAAAGACTGAAACTGGGAGCGTATCTCTCTTCAGCTAAACCATCTCAAAAACCACGAACATAGCACAATTAAGAAGCAATCTGAGGTTAGATGTTCACAGCAATGTTTTGATGGTCTTCAAGTTTATAATAAATGTTTTTGCTCTATGCTGCCTTTTTTTGCAAGTGTCGTCTGTTTTGCAGCTGGAAAAAGAGGCATTTATTTCAAGTATACACTTGCAGAACAGTACAGCGTCACTAGAGAGGAAAAAAAAGGGCTCTGTAGTTTTCTGAGTTGTTTTTGGTTTCTTTTTCTCATACCATTACTGCTTTTCTTAAACTGTAATCTGGTCTTCTTGCGGCTGCTCACTCTGTGAGACCACTGTTGGTAGGATCAGTACATCCCATAGCTCTCTTTTCCAGAAACCTAAAAGCTGTACCCTCAGGGCAGCTGCTCTGCGTTCATATGGACAGAATTAGCACTAGCAAAACGGCATGCTGCTGCAGAAAAAGAAATAACCCAGCACTAAATAGCCCTAAATCCAATGAGAGCTGTCACTCATTAACCCCAGAGACCCCTTTCACTGGGTCTCCTTCCTAACACTC
>PPHD01007837.1:0-22512 GCA_002909625.1 Bambusicola thoracicus
AAATACATAGTGTGTTTATTTTTAAAAGTTTTCAGAATGGTAAAAGAGATAACTTTATACTGATAAAATACGTAAGATTGTTTTATCAATTGAAAGCATTTCTAGTAATACTACAAATGATGCCCAGATTATTATGTTTTTACATTTAGCTTTCATAAAAATATATTCCAGAGATTAAACTTCTGTACCTTAATAAAAAATAACTTTGAAGCTATTGAGGCCTAGGAAGTAATTCCTAATTTCTGTCAGATTAAAGCAACAGTTGATGCTGAGAACTCCTGGCAAAATACCAATACAGTTACTGATTGCAGATATCTAGCTATAATCTTGCCAATATTTATTTCAACAAACACAGATCAATGGTTGTTTTCTTCTCTAAGTATGCTAAGTGTACAAATGTTACAAGTCTGTAAACACTCCTTAGTGTTTTCACTTCAGAAAGGTACAGCTTAAGTACTAGGGTCTAGTCAGACATTTTCTGCCAGCATGTTTTTAATCAGGAAAAAAATAAAAATAAAAAGATTGAGAGCAGTATTTTGGCTACAGTTATTTTACAGTGTTGGTAGGTATCTTCTGCTGATGAGTTCTTATGCAAAACCAGAAAAAGACTGCTGTACAATACAGCAATTAGTAGTCAAGGATTATGCAAGCAGGTAAGAAGACTAACTTTAAGCCTCCTTGTTTAGAAAGATGATGATTAGAATGCTCTTGGGGATATAAAGTTACTTTAACTAACAGAGTTATGAAATGTTTCCTGAAAGAAGTCCCTCAAGCTCTCTATCTGGAAAACTATTTTTCTTTTTTAAAAAAGAAATTAGAATTGTGTCCAAAATAAAAAATAAAAAATAAAAACCTTTTTATTAAGCAATATCATTATCCAGTGTGTTTTGGATGACTTCACTTTAAGTCTTAAGTCCCTAAAGAGTGTTTGATTATATGTAAAAAATTTCATCTGTGCTAGGAACATGTAAGTGTACAAAATAGCCAGTCATTGAACAAATAGTAGAAACAATAATGTCAGGCTACATATGATTTCAATGCCCTAAAGTACATGGAATCGATACAGTCAGATAAATCCTAAATTCTTTCTCTATACAACAGAAGTGTGGAAAACTGAGACAGCTTTGCCCTTAGTGCTGTCTTTTACTTTTGAGACGGCATAAGGTACTCTGGTCTTCTGTGTTTCAAGATTTCTGACTGACTCTGGGCATCTTGTTCCTGTGTTCTGTCATCTCCAAAGTATAGAAGTTTTTCCTCATACTTGCATGGAACTTCCTGCGTTCCAGTTTATGTCCATTGCCCCTTGTTCTGTCACTGGGCACCAATGAAAAGAGCATAGTCATGTCCTCTTGACTCCTGCCTATTAGAAATTTATAAGCATTGATCAGATCCCCTTCTCAGTCTTCTGTAGCCTCAGTCTCAGATCTCTCAGTCTTTCTTCATACAGGGAGATGCTCCAGATGCTATTCATCTTTGTGACCCTTCTCTGGAATCTCTCTGGTAATTCCTCATCTTTCCTGAACTGAGAAACTGAGAATCAGACACAGGAATTCAGAAGTGGCCTCACCAGGGCAGAATACAGAGGAAGGAAAACCTCCCTTGACTTGCTGGCTACATTCTTTTTAACATATCATAAGACACAACTGGCATTCTTGGCCACAAGGGCACACCACTGGTTCATGGCCAGCCTGTTGTCCACTAGGACACCCAGGTCCTCCACTGCAGAGATCCTCCCCAGTAGATCAGCCCATATCCTGTACTGATCCATGTGGTCATTCCTATTTAGGACTCTGCACTTGCCCTTCTTGAACTTCATAACATTCCTCTCTACCCAACACTCCAGCCTGTTCAGACTTTGCTGAATGGCAACACTGTCAGCCACTCCTCCCAGCAGAGTTGCTGAGGATAAAGTCTATCCTTCTTCATTGGCCCTAGTGTTTGCAGGATTGTTTCTCTGTTTTCTCACTCCTCTTTTCCTCTTGCTGTTTCACAGCAGATTTTTTATCCTTTCTCAAATGTGCTTTTCCAGAGGAAGGACCAGTGTTTCTAGTTGACTCATCTCTGCCTGGCAGCTGGAGCTGACTCACTTCTAGCATGGAACAGCTTCTGGACTTTCCTAGTAGGGGCTAGACAACTCTGCAACTCCCCTATCACCAAAACCCAATATAAGCCTCCTTGGACCCAGAAAAGTCCCAGGTAAGGCTCATTAAAGGCTTAATGCCTTAAGGGCTCTAATAATCATAACATTTAAGCTTCTTCAGCCTATTACAATGTAGGGATCCAGAAACATAAGCTTCCACATGAGCTGAACTCAAAAGGAAAATTAGACTAAATGTACCATCAACTTTCTTATCTCAGTCAACGACATAACATTATGTAGATACAAACATGATTTTTATCATGTAGCTTGTAAAGGCTCCAAGTATGTAGCTTATTTACTTGCCAAGTTTATGCTTTTGATAGTACTGAGAACTCTTCAATTCTGGGGAATGCTAAGCAACAAGGGACTGAGTCTAGTCCCAGGATTTGCCAGTATCCACAAGGCAGTCTTATTTCTTGAATTTTTCTTGGTAAAATTATTAGATTGACATCTATTCAAAGCCTGTATGAATAACTGGGAGAGATTTTACTATTATGTGTATGTTTATCAGGTTTCTAAAAGGATGTTGCAGCTGTCTTTTTAGATAGAAAGGAGGCCTAAAGGGAAAATAGAAAGATCATTTTCAGTTTTGCTTGAACAATTAACTGGTCATAATGCAAGTTCACTTCTTGTGAAAGATGTCCAGAATGCACTGCAATGTCACTATAAAAAAATGCTCTTCTAATGAGGTTAACCTCCATTCATGCCCAGCTGACTGAAATCCTTCTACTTATATACAACCAAGAACTCATACCCTTTTCAATTTTCTGTTGGTTTGATTCATCCCAGGACCGAAAGTTATCACAAAAAAAATTGCAAATGATTAAAAGAATAAATAAAAATTTGTCCTTGTCTTTCCATCACATGGACTGTCTGTTCTTCCATCAAATACTTCTAACTGTCACCTCTAGCACCCACTACTTAAAACATTGGACTAAATCCTGGTTTCAGAAATCAGTTAATGACTACTAAGGCACAGGATTGAACAATTTCATATCAAAGGTAGAGAAACTTTATAGAGAAAAAATGAAGGGGGTCATTTTTCTTCTTGTAAAATAGTGCACTCATAATACAGAAAAAAAATCTATTACGAACAAGACAAAATATTTTTTGGAGAAAGAGATAGCATTATTTATTATGAAAAAAAAAAAAAGTTTAGAAAGCAATTTATTAAGTTGTTTTCCTTTTTATACCGAAGTAGATAGCATTTGGTCTGTCAGAACAATATGGCTGTCAGATAAAAAAGTATTATTTATGACAAAATACAACTTATTTATATCTTTATGCTTATTTTCACAATATATTTTAAAAGTTCCATTCCATTCACTATACACTGATTTCGTATTTACATCATTCCTAAAACTATAAGATTAGAAATCAAAATAGTCTCATGAATATTTCATTGGTTTCTCTTAGGATTACAGTAGCTTCACTAATAATTTTTGAAAATAGTCTCAGAAATATTTTCTTAGAAGTGATAAAAACGAATGCATTATAAGTCTTCAGTATTTTTATTTCATTAATAGAAATTAAACTTTTAAATTTCATTTCATTAATAAAACAAATGTTTTCATGGTGCTATAGGAAACTTTTCTATTATGCACAAATTTCCAACAAGATAACTTTCTGGTGAACCTGGTTCCCAACGTACTTCAATCACACAGACTATCTGAAACTACTTTCATGTGGCCAAATGTTGTCCCTTTTGTCTCAAATCACAAACTGAAAGAATCAGCATGTTAAAGATAGATGAAGAAATAGTTTATATCTACACTTGCCCAGGAAGATCTCAGCCATGTCATTTTGAGCAAGAATAGACAGCAATCAGCTCAGCATTTTGCATTAGTGAGGTAAATGAGTATCCAGGGAGTAACCAAGGATTTGCAGTGGTGGATCTCTCACTAAAATAGGATGTTTCAACCTGGTTAGATGGAAAACTACTCTAAGAGATAATACAGTTTTGCTGTTTTCAATATTCATGCTATAATCACCCCTATGAGCTGGTCTCAATCAACCATCAACTTTGCACGAGATTATGCTCTCCCTAGAGCTATGAAAAGAAGTGTGGGTTAAAATCATTATAAAAAGAAAAATAGTCATTATTTTATGGCCATCTGAAAGGTCATCATCACTTAAAAACCCAAGCTTTGATTTGTTTTGTGGAAAACAGAAGAACAACAACAAAAATTTCTAAAGGAGCAGTGAGGTATACATCAAAAGATTAAATATCAATAACTCAAAAGCAGCAGTGTCCTTTTGGAAAAGTAGAGAAAAGAAGAAGAGAGTAATTTAACAAGCTATTTAGGAGATCAAAGGGCTCATTTATATGCAATTTGATTTGTATTTGTCTTGAATAGTATACATCAAAAGTACATACCTCAGGCTTAAGAGAAAACGAGTAAGAAAGTCAAAGCACTGAGATTAACATCAGGGGAACAGAACAGGAAACAACTTCAAGACCAGTAAGTAGCTATGACTTTTTTTCTGTTATAAAATAAACATTTTGACCTTTTAAAAATATGACTTCTGGAATTGCAAGGGCAACATAATCAGGGCACTTTCAAAGGACACTGATTTGATGCAATAAATTGAAGAGTTCTCAAAGAGCTGGAGTAAAGTGAAACTAATAAAATGTTACACTGTGATTTACTTGTTTTCAATAATCTTAGCTATTTAAAATTAAAGAGTTAGAACAATGACAAAAGCTATGCATTTAATAGCAAGTTTCAAAACATATCTGCATTATCAATGAAAAAGAAATGTTTTCAAGGGCAATCTATGCATTATAATTGTAAATGAAGTTGCTAACAGTCGTATTGCTAGGTATATATTCTATTGCTATACAGATGTTTATTATGCATATGATCGAAAACCTAATTTTTAGAATGATGTAGTTGCAAGAAGTCTTTATAAATTTACGCAAAGCATGTTAACAGAGAATATCGTGTTGCTCTAAGAAAGCACACAAAACTTTATGTTATGTTAGCAAAATTGTATGGAATATATCCTATCTAAAAGAAATTAGAAGGCTGGCTGTGGGCTGAATTTAGTAATAGTGCTAGCAATTACTTTCCTTTTTTCTGAAGCAACTCATAGATTATTTAGAAGAACCTTTTCTTACCCATTTACAAGTTATTCTCTGAATATATATTTTACCAAGGAAAAGTGTAGGCCAGCAGCTCCCTAGGGACCAGAAGCCACAGGAAATCCCTAGGCTCAGTGGTCAGAAGAGGTCATAGAATCATAGAATCATAAAATGGCCTGGGTTGAAAAGGACCACAATGATCATCGAGTTTCAACCCCCTGCTATCTGCAGGGTCACCAATCACTAGACCAGGCTGCCCAGAGCCACATCCAGCCTGGTCTTGAGTGTCTCCAGGGATGGGGCATCCACAACCTCCTTGGGCAACCTGTTCCAGTGTGTCACCTGTCCTTGCAACCAGTCTGATCACACCACAGGCTGGGGGACATCTGCCCTGGACACCTGAGCCTGTTCTGAGGCTGGGTCAGGATGCAGGCCTAAAAGTGGGCTCAGTTTGTCAAGGCTCATGGTGATGCAGGACTGTGGGAAGAGGGAGCCAGGCCCTACTATCACACTGCTGGCGCAGGAATTGATTGCCATCAAGGGAGCAGATCTGAAATGCAGATCTGGGGTGTGCAGCAGTGGCTCCAAATAGAGTGGTACAATGCCTGATAACATGCACAGTGTTTTGTAATGCAGTGTCATGCTGTAACTGACAGTTTTAGTATAACTGGTCAAAGATGGACTTAATAAGTGCCCCAGCTGCTATCGCATTGTAGTTCCAGTTCAAGCTGGGAGACAACAAATCTAGACTGTAATGCTCTTATAACATTCAGTTTATACCTTCTTTTCAGCTTGCAGTTTGTTTTTCTTTAATTTTCTGCAAATATTACTAGCTATATCATCTTGTTCTACATTAAATTATTTCTCATTGTCTTAATATTTAAATCTGTTACATAGAATGAAATGGAGAAATTGCTCTTTCTGAAGTATAGGGCAGGGATTGTCTAAGTTGCCAGTCTTAAAAATGCAAAATAAGTTAATTAAGATTACAAAAACTTGGATAATAAACTATGTTTTTTTATTTTCAAGCATTAATTTATAAAAAAAACATGCAGAAAGATGCACAAATATTATTAGAAATATTAATAAGGAAATGGAAAAGAACTCTAAACTACAATACACTTGTGTTTTTTTCTGTTACAGTCTTCTTGCTAGAACTGCATTATGACAGGAAGAAGTATCTTTTTACCCTTCCACTAAATCAAATTAGAAAATTCTATATACCCATGCAGTCAGACCATATAATGTAAAGTGTATGTCCTTAACCTTAATTTCTTCTGTGCCTTTGTAAAGAAAAATAGAATCTATTGAGTAATTATAATCAATCTGTATACCTGACAGTAGCATACATTTTCTCTCAGGACAGATAATTTAGGGTTTTGTCATTGATTCGTGCCATGTCCTGGCAATTCTGTTGCAATGGTTGAACACCAGGTGAGGAGGCATGGCTAATCCAGGGAGCACAAGTGCAAGGAATGCACATGAGGGGCCAGAAGGGGTGGTGCCTTGATCCTCAACCTCAATTAAGGGTCAGCAACTAAGGGACCAGCATCTTTCTGGGTAGAGATTGTTTTACTCTCAAGCTATGGCTCGTTGTTGGAAGGGGTGAACCAGTTATCCCTCTTTGTAATCTACTGTTCCAATAGGATTCTGTAAACCATTTCCAATTAGGTAAAAAAAAAATTAAAAAAACCTTTTGTATTAAAACTTCACAGTTAGGCATGTCCTAACCCTACTGTAGAATCACCTACCATTTTTTTGAAGATGTATTTTGGCTCATCATGAAGACTGTTAGTGAAGATATGGAGTACTAACACAATATCAGACCCAGAAATACTCTACTTGTTACTAACCACCAATTGGATATCGATGTCCTAGAATCATTAAGGTTAGGAAAGATAACTAAGATCATCTATCCAACAATCAAATTACATTTTTTCTCTTACAGTTTTTTACAGTTATTTTTTACTATGGCAGAAGGCTTACAACTTCATTGATTTGAAAAATTCAGAAGCAGAATGAACTTCAATCCATAAGAAAAATCGCTATAGTCTAATAACTTTAACTTGCTAAGAGAAAAAAAAAGGGGGTAAAAGACAGGCTTCATGAATCACTCTCTATAAGGATTATAAGTGATAAATTACTGGTAGCACTACTGTGGCCAGACCTTTGCAGATGTTTGTCATAGTACAAAAGTGATCGGGATGTGCTTTGCCAGGGGTAGTAGTAGCCATCCTTTCTGTAAGTATGTATTTGTTGGTAATGTTAAAGAGGATTGAAACTGCAGCTTGAAAATAATTTGAATTTATTTATGAAGACTGTATAAACAAGTGTACAGCTGAGAAGAGGAGTTCAGGAAGATGTATTTTTAATAAGCATTTGTGGTGTCTACTTAGCTTGTTTTATTACAATAGGTGTCTTGAATGAAAAGAACATACTACTTAGACAACATCATGACAATGGGGTCCCCTAGTGATCTGACACAGGATTCAACTTTTGTGGCTTCTTAAAGAAATGAGCTTACTTTTTATAGCAGATGAGTGAATGTAAATGCCATATATTTACTACACCCACATTCCTCTAGTGTGTTATAACAATTCTGTTTTACTTGTGAGATCAGTATCAGTACACTGTTAACTACTACAGAAGATGATCTTTAGCTGTGACTTCTCACACTGTGGGATGAAAGCCATACAACCAAGAATTTCTAGAGAATATATATGTAAATATATAACCGGACAGCATTTCAGCTACTTGCCATTCAAAATATCACCTGTCATCCAAAAATATCTTTCCACAATGGATTGTCCAGAATTTATGCTGGATACAAAAGGCACCCTGGATGCCCCTGTAGGATCAATGTTACAGTTATATGTATATTTTTTTTAATTATGTCAAAATACAGAAGTATCACGTACATGAATGTTGTTACATTAAGTCTCTGTGAAATAAAGTTTCAGTCAGTTTAAATTGGAAGTGTTTCTGTAGTAGAAGCACTTTTATTTCTCTAGTAGGCTTAACTTCAAATGGTTTCTTAAAAATAAAAAAAAATTACACCTCTTCATATTTTTATTCACATGGACTTGGAACTGACCATCTTGGCAAATGCAGCCATCTACACAATCAAAAACACTACAAATCATCTCTGAAGTCTGAATTATTTCCTTTAAGCTGTTGCTTAAAGTTCAAGGATTCCTATGTTGCAAGAATTTAAGAAGATTCTTAGCACAAGTATGCACATTATACTGAAAAGTACTAAGAGAATTTACAGAGATTAAGGGTATGAAAAATTAGGCCAGGTTTTTTTTTTTTTTTTTTTTTTTTTTATTATATCTTAACGTCTCAGTTAATGCACTTGTACTCCATCCAGGGAATGCACATGTGAGGAAATCTCAATTTCTTTATCATGTCAGTAAACACTGCAACCCCTTTTTAGTCTAATCTGTAAAAAAAAAAAAAAAATTAATCAGGTGACTTTACAGAATAGTTCATGACAACACATACTGATAGATAAAATGAGAGCAAGTTTAAACTGAAGGATGCTGAGGTAAGAAGTGTAGGTTGGGGAAGTAATAGCATAGGGTGAATGACGATGAGCTGAAGATACAGATACTTTAATGAATTTTAAGACTCCTGAAACTGCAATGAGATGAGATCGCAATACATTTTTAGTTTGTTATCAACTGAAGAGAATAACTGAAATATTACATTATCTATTATCTTAATAGTAGCTAAGCAAAAGCAAGTAAGTGAGAGTCACATACTAAAATATAGGTAAATAAAAAGGTGAAGAATTCCTACCCTTTTCTTTTTCATTTCCCTTCATTATAAAGATGTTCTAATTAGAAGCTCTTCAAAGTAGCATGTTGCTATATTGCTATATTTGAATATATCACATCTAGCATACTCTGTGGATCTACACAAATTCCCTACAAAATAGCTTTAGGGACTTTGCTTAGACTGATTATGACAATGATATAAAACATGTCATCTCCTAGCATATTTGATGCCAATAGCAAGATTTCTACTTCATCTGAGACAAACTTTCAGTCAAAATATTAAAATGTCTTAAATATGGGCATACATGCTCTATAAGGTGTTACTATTTTTTTTTCTGAATAAAAATCTTCACAGAACTGATTTATTTTTTTTCTTCAGAGTCTATTAATGCTAAATTCAAGTGGAAGAGCTTGTCATTAGGCTAAAATTAAAGAAAATGTCGCATTTAAAGAAAGGCTTAGTGCTGTCAACCTAAAACAGTATCTCAGAACAGCCCTAGTAAAACTACTCAGTTTGTAAGACAGATGAGATTCTTTTCTAAGGACTGTAACACTAGACAGCCTTTTTCTTCTAGAAATCACACTTTTTGTTTTTCCTTTCCTGTGGAATCCATTGTGAACTGCTTTATTTCCTCTCAATATACATGGAGCCAAGCTGTCCACCACATTTAAGAGTAGTCTGTTCTTTCTTTAGGTTCAGTCCTGAGCTCCTAGTGATACATCAACAATGAAAACAAGTACAGACATTTCCAGACTGAACTAGAGAAATTCTGCTAACATTTTAACCTCAGATTCTTCATCTTTAAAAGGCATTGATAATATTTACGTTCCATATTGTGAAAATTAATTTGTCCTGTGTTTTGAACAAATCAATTTTTATAAAATGCTATTACTATCTTTCATTCCTGTTCTAACCATTTTTTTAAGTTCAGTATCCAGATCATTCATCTTGTTTTTGTTTCTCTTCTCTGAACTATATTTAATTTTTGTTGTTAATTTTGGACTGCTGCATTCCTTCCTTATTAAAAGGCTGCAACTGATGTCTACATACTGATAAACAGAAACACTTTCCAAATGCACATTTCCATGAGATTTCATTTCATTTCATTCATTTATCTTTGTGATTTCCATGTCAATTTTTTTTCACAATTTTTGTAGCTTCCTGCAATCTTTATGGTAATAGCACAGAAATCTTAAAAGGTGTGTTCTCCATGTAGAATGGAAGTGTTATTAAATGAAGACAAAGTCAGAGGTAAATATGATTTATCTTGCTCTATACTTCTACTGGGTTTGAAAGTCAGTGGAATGTCCTTTCTCTTCTCAGAAGAAAGATGTTTTTAATCAGCTCTATCAAGCTCTATGGCAACAGTTTCCAATTTCCATTAGTTGTAAGCTCAGCTGGAACTGCAAACCCCTGCTTCTCAAAGAAGCAATATACTTCCTCTGTACAATGCAGATTCTTCAGAAGAAGTTAGAGATACAAACTAGAGGTGAAAATGTGCTAGAATCTCATTCAAGATGCTGTTGACAAGACATTATTTGCATGACAGGCAAAAGTCATGATCCCAGAAGCTACTGAGTATCTTTCACTTGAACGAATTTGGATAAAAGCAGGGTTTGCAGCTTACTGTATAGTATTCTGTGAGCTTGAGCTCTGTAGATCAGGAGAAGATTGCCAACAGAATTTTCTACACTCTTCTGGCTGCATAACAGAACATACTATCCTACTGATTAAAACAAGCAATATTGAAAATGAATAAGCATACATAAATATCACAGTAAAATGATCGCTTATTCTGTGTTTAGGAGCCAAAGTTACCTATTCAAAAAGTTCATCTTGGCAGTCTGTTGATGGCATAGCAAACAACGTTTGGTAGAAGTTTGAAACTGTTCATGTAGGCAGAGTCAGAATAAGAGCAAGCTTTCATCCCTTATCCTATCTGTTTGGAATGAATAGTCCTTTTGATGCAAGTATTAGATTCAGAACACAGTTCTTGTCTTTTGAGTCATAAATTATATATACAAGAAACAAGGACAAAGAACAGTCATGGAGCAGGCCAGTTTCACTTAAATCTATCAAAGCATGTCAGGCAACAAGTCACAGAATCATTTTCTGTATGACAAAATATTTTCCTATGAAGCAATAATAGGAATTTGAATATTCAGAACAAAAGAGGTCACCACAGTCTTTATCTCACAAAACATTCCACAAAAATGAAAGAAAAGAGAACATGTAGACTTTTTTTCTGCTTAGGCGTGAGATAACTTCCTGTATGATTTGCATGGAGAAACATTTATTTGATGGCACATCATAGCCTTTCATTGAAAAAACTTAAAAAAATTCAAGACTTCGTGCTTTATCTCCTATCTCTTCACATTCAAATGCACCCTTTTTCAGCTTCAGCGTATCAAACTCACAAGGTTCTTTAAGCTATAACAATCTACATAGAAAATTTTCCTCCTCACAGCCCTCTGTCAATTATGGTACAAGAAGGCAAGAAAGTTGACTGAATTACACTGCATATATGCTCATTATTCAGATGTTTTATCCCAGCTACATGACAACCAGTAAAAATACTTAAATCTTTGCCAAGCTAGGGAAAATATGCTGGTTTTCAATAGACTGGATTTGAGCTGGAAATGAAACTGATGACATGTTCTTGATTTTTCCTAATACTTTTTTTTTTTCTTTTTAGAAAATATATTCCAGTCTTAGGAAATAACTGACAAAGAAACAATGCTTCTGCAAGAAAATACATAAACATACCCTGCAATCAAGTCCTGTTACTAGTATATAAAAGAATGAGAACAAGAGAGAAAGAGTAACAGCAATTTTCCTCCTTTTCTATAAAGGGAAACATTTTTAAAATGTGAGAATAATTTCACAATTCATTTATTAAAATTCTATTTTTATTGAACAAGATTTTTCAGCGGCTGAGAAAACAAAGCACGAGACTCATCTCAACTGGATACTTAACCAGACTGTAAAAGTTATCAAGTACTTTCTGTGTTGATATAAATGGTATAGCTAACAGACCTGTAAAGGAGCGATTTCCATAAATCATTTGAAAAGCTGACGTACATTACAAGAAGCAACCAGTATTCAAATAAAGAAGTAAAAAGACAAAATCTGAAGTGGAGTTTCCAAACAATGTCTTTGCTATGGATCTGATAATGATCCTCTTCAGAATTATGCTGGTAAAACTTCCAGGCACATAGACAATTTAGTAAGAGTAGAGGAAGTGAAACTAAGACTTCTGAGTGGTCTGTGGGGTTACTGCAACTTCTGGTTGTTGCATGCTGAAATGAAGATGTCGTCAATTTAAAAAGGATGGACAGGGCTTTCCTATTATGGAGACTAATTTCAATTTCTAGATAAGGTAGCTCTGCATGAATTCTGTTTGAGTTGCATGTCATATTGCTATAGCTTACATTCAGAATATTTTCCTTCTTGATACTCAGTTTGAAATCTTGTTCTAATTCAAATTAAAATTAAACTAATTGATTTTTCATCCTTATTTCCTATGACTTAAAATATTTGTAAACATCACATCTTCTTTGCTGTTTATCTTATCTGCCTATATGTAAAGAATATTTATGTCCAGGATGGGACTAGTTGCATAGAGTTGAGAAGTTATGACACATGAAAATAATATTCCACAGCTTTAGTCAAGGATTTGAAAGTCCAGGAGGGCATGCCCTCCCTAGTGTGCAACACAAGCAGCCTAGTAACAATGGACAAGTAGAAGGCTGAGTTATTTAACAATTTTTTTTGCCTCAGACTTCACTAGCGACTGCTCTACACACAGCCCTTGAGTGAATGATTCAGAAGGTGAAATATGAGGGAGTGATGCCCCTCCTGCTATAAGCAAGGGTCAGGCTCATGTCTGTCTGAGGAACATGAATGTCTAGAAGTCCATGGGTCTCAATGAGATGCATGAGTCCTGATGAAATTGACTGATTATAGTCACCAAGCCACTCTTGATGGTACTTGAAAAGTCATGGCAGTCAGCTGAAATCTCTGGTGACTGGAAAAAGGCAATATCACACTAACTTTTAACAAGGGTAGAAAGGATGACCCAGGGTACTACTGAGCTGTTACCCTCACCTCAGTGTCAAGGAAGATCATGGAGCAGATCTTCCAGGAAGCTATATGAAGGTGTATGGAAGAGAGGGAGATGATACGTGTTTATCAGCATGGCTTCACAAGGGCAGATCCTGCCTGACCAATCCTGTTGCTTTTTATGGTGGTATAACTGTGTCAGTGGACAAGGGAAGAGCCACTGATGTAATCTATCTGGAACTCATAACGACTTTGATGTGGTCCCCCATAACATACTTTTCTTCAAATTGGAAAGATATGGATTTGATGGGCGAACTGTTCAATGGATGATGAAATGACTAAAAGATTGTACCCAGATAATGGTGGTCAATGGCTCAATGTTCAGATGGAGATCAGTTACAAGTGGTGTCCCTCAGGGGTCAGTACTGGTACCGGTGCTCTTAGACATCTTTACCAATGACATCAGTAGTGAGATTGTGTGCAAGTCTGCAGATGAGAACAAACTGTGTAGTGTGGTCAACACACCCGAGGGATGGGATGCCATCTGGAGAGATCTAGTAAGGCTTGAGCAGTGGGCCCAGTTGATTGCCCTGAGTTTCAGCAAATGCAAGCACAAGGTCTTGCACTTGGATTGTGGCAACCCCCACTATCAGTACAAGCTGAGAGATGTAAGGAAGGAGCAAAGCCCTTACAAAAAATAACCTGGGGGTACTGATGGATGGGAATCTGGACATGAGCCAGCAATGTGCCCTCGCAGCCCAGAAAGCCAACTGTATCCTGGGCTGCATACAAAGAAGTATGGCCAGCAGGTCAAGGGAGATGATTTTTCCCCTCTACTCTGTGCTGGCAAGACCTCACATGAAATACTGTGGAATACTCAGTACAGAAGAGATGTGGACTTACTGGAATATGTCCAGAGGAGGGCCACAAAAATGATCCAAGGGATATCTCCCATACAAAGTTAGACCTAAAGAGGGGGCTATAAGACAGAATGTGACAGATGCTTTAGCAGGGTCTGCTGTGATAGGACGAAGGGAAATAGTTTCAAGCTAGAAGAAGGGAGATTTAGATTGGATATAAGGAAAAAGCTTCTTACAATATGGGTGGTGAGACACAGGAACAGCTTTCCAAGTAGTGGAAACCCCATCCTTGGAGACATACAAGACTAGGCTCGGTGAGGCTTTGAGTGACCTGATCTAGCTGCAGATATGCCTGTTCATTGCAAGGGAGTTGGAGAAGATTACCTTTAAGGGTTCTTTCCAACTCATAAGATTCTATGATTCTATGATTTCTGCCTCTACTAGCAGAAATGTACATGCAAGGGTCAAAAAGCTGATACATAAAATAAAGGTAGTTTTGTCCTGAATCTTGTGGTACACTGGTTTACAATGGTACACATCTGCTAAGAAGAGGTACAGGTGGCAGGTACTTTCATCTTGTTCTCCTTTAAATTTTATTGAATTACTAACTTCAGTGTTCTAGTAATCATCCCTTACAATATATTTTCTCAAATGCAATGGCATTTCTTACCATTTTAATAACCTTAGAGGATTTCAGGAACATTATTACACATCTGTTGGTTACCCTGTTGGTTACACATGCTTGAAATACAAAATGTTAGTGTAGAAAAAAAAAAGGGTAAAAAGAAATATTTTTATTAAAAATGTAAAAAATTCTAATATTACACGAAGGACTTGATAGTGGCAAAGGCTGCTCAGCACAGCATGTAGAACAGAAGTAGTCTGGCTACATCATTACATTCTTGTTCTGCATGATGCTCCTTTTGCTACTGCTATCATTGAGAGGTAGAGCATAACTGAGTTCAAACTAGCAGAGGAGAAAGCTGGAAAAATTCAGATTTTGATTTAGGTTTCTGCAGTTTACCATAACATCCTGGAAAACCCTTGGAAAATTGTTAAAAATAAAACTTTACAATAAAAGGATTATGTGAAGTGCAGTTGCAGGAAAAGTCATTCTTCAGTTCATATTTTTTTCTTTTCTCCACCATGTCAGAGAGTATGAGATTAAAGGCTCTTTCCCTGTGTTTTCTTCACACAACAAACCTTCCTTCTGTCCTCTCTGATCTTTATAAGTGGCAAAATGACTCTTTCTGTTAAGCTACACTTAGCCTCTTTGTCTACACAAACCTCAAGTCTGAACTAAATGTTTTCTCAGAGTGACTTGTAAGTGGATTCTTCAGACACATGTAAGAAGAAATATAAAAGAAAAAGTGCAATAGAAGCATGATAAGCTTCATGCATAGGCTGAAATATAGTAATCTGAAAAAAAAAAATTAAGATTTTCATGTTATGGTAATTAGAACTAGTAAATATCATGCGGCCTATTCTGAAGTCAAAATTCCCCTGACTTTTAATTGAAGAACTAAAAGACTTGTTCTGGATCAGCAATTTTCTGACTTCATCATTTTAAATAAACTTCACTTTTACTGTCCCTAGCAGTTTGCATACTCACCTCTTGATTATGAATGTATTTGTATGTATTATTCAGGATTTCAGTCTTCTGTAACACTATTTATAACCTAAATTAAAGTGTGTTCAACTAATTATTGTGAACGGATTTACACACTGTACTCCACTTATAGTTACCTTCACAATTTGGTAGGCTGCTAATTGTCTTCCTTGCTCTCTCCTGTCATGTTTGGGCATCCCAGTAAACTGTGATTTTATAGAGTTAAATAGCATACTCCAACCTTAATCACAGTATGTACCATCACAAGATTCCTTACCACTGTTTTTCAAATAAAAAATATATACCCCTAAATAAATAAATGCAAATGTGTACAAGGGAAATAAAATTAAAAATATGTGGGTAAATATTACTTCTACTACAATCAAAAGTCACAAATCCTATTTCATTTCAGACATAGAGGATGTGTCCTGCTATTCTAGAGAATTTATAAAATAATCCCATTCATAGTCTTTTCAATATTCACTTCTCTCATGCTGCAGTATGCTCTTGTAAATGATAACCTAAATTTTGTCAGAGAGCTTGTCCGCGTTAGTTATTGTAAATGTTGCCTTTCAACTTTAAGTAATCCTATTCTCTGGTGTTTATTTCTAGAGGACAAAAATGTCCTCTCCCAGGTTTCACTTTACTAAGCAGACAGTGAATATACAGTTTCCCTCCATAAGATAAGATTTCCAATTTTCTTTTCATTTTTCTCTATATGCGATTTTAAAAAATGACTAGAACAGTGTAAAAGTTTCTATATAGGATTTAACAAATGCCATGTAAAATGTCATTACTACTTCCTTTTCAGTAACAGAAATACTTTCTGATGAGCTTCTGACATGTTTGTCTACCTCCACCCTTGGAATCTCTTTGTCATTCAGTAATTCTTTAGAATATTAATTTCCTCAACTTTTGATGTTTTTGCCTGGAAAATCCACTTTACAACAGACATTGTTGTTATTAGTACATAGATGTATGATCATCTATATTTCATTCTACTTTTAAGATCATCTAATACTATCTGTCATATATTCTGAACTTCTATATTTATGATAACTTTCTATCATCAGAAAATTTCACAAGTAACTTATGGCTTTTGCTGAACATTAATGAAAATCAAATTGCTTCCTCAAAGATCCTTAAAGATAAAGTTAATCTCATGGATAAAATCTGCTTACATTTCCAAAAACTCTGAAAGGTCTCTTACCAAATAATTATAAGAAAACTGAGAAGCAATGGCAAAAAAATCTTTCAAGATCAGATTGACAAAAAGATAGGAAATCAAGGTAGGAACAGTCATTTCTTACAGGAAAGAAAGGTCAGCTACTGGTGGCCTGCAGTGAGATGTTAGTAGCAAGTTATATGATCTGTGAAAAAATTCAAATACAGCTTAGGAGAAAGGCAAGAAGCAAAGTTTATTCTAGACAGTAAGGATAAAATAAGATTGTGAGTAAATGCAGGAGTCTCACAGAGACTAGGTTGTAAAACAGATGGTGAAGTTCAGTATGAACAGACATAAAAAAAAAAGGATAGGAATTACACTATTCTAACTTATCAAATGATCAGCTCTCAGGTGACAGTCCACTCAGAACAATTTTTTTATGAACGCAACTATCATGAAAACATTAGTTCAATACTCAATAGCAGTCATAAAATCAAATCAGATATTAGGAGTTAGTAAAAAAAAAATAAAATGTCCTAGTTTTTCCACCATATGGATCCAATATTCTCATACATTTTGTGTACTGTGTAAACTGTTTCACTCTACTCATTTAAGTTCAGAGAATGGAAACAAGAGTGATCAAAGATACTGAAAAACATCCCCATTTTACTATTCAAAGTTTTAGTGTGGGCAGGAGGAGATGCATCATAAATATTGTATATACATATAGCCAACAATTTTATTGTTCATTAAAAGTGAATGATGTCATCAGAATAAAACAAGTAAAAATAATACCAGCAATCATAATCTAAATGAATACAGAAAGCCTCATTAATAATAGCAACGTTAATTCCTCTATATGAAAACTTAAAATTATCCTTCCTCTGCTGTTACATTCAGCACTTTAGTATCTCTCTAGGTCCTAAGGTCATTGTCGGTAGGTCAGATTAATGGTTGAACTTGATGATCTTCAATGTTCTATTCAAACTATATGATTATATGCTTCAATTCTATGATTTACCAGTCTTCCTCAAGCAGGAAAGAGGTGGGATCACAGAGAATTGTCAACATCATTCTTCTTCAATGTTGGGGTTAATTTGGGTATTCTTTTTTATGTTTTCCAATCACAGTCATCTTTGTTCTCAGCTAAAAGCTTAATTTGCCCAGTATTCCATGGTACATTCACAAAGTACTGACAAACTGAGTTCTACTGTACCTGTCCTGTGAGCCAGCCTTGAGCTGTGGGCTGACACCCCAGTTTGGCCTCAGTTTTAACTCTGCCTCCACACCCCTGCCTGGAATACAAAAGCTGTACCTGATCCTAGTTGCCCTCACCAGGCCTGATAATGACCCCAGCACTGGTCTCAACCTTTTGCCTCCATGACAATCTGTTTCCTTCTAGTCCTGGTCACTATCATTGGACCTAATCCTGACTCATGTTCTTGGCACAGTCCTGGATTTATTTCAACACTATGGTGAGGTGGGCTTTGTACTGACTTTGGCCACCACTTCTGCTTGTCAAAATGCAGTCTCAAGAGAGGGAATTTTACTTAATTAAATTCATTGCCAATTATCAGAAACTTTACTCATTTAGGTATGAAGAAACACGAAAGAAAAATACTTAAGGAAACAACTTTTCTACTTCTTCCCCAGGCTCACATCTGGGCCAGTACCTCTCCTCCTTAAATATACATATTTCTTCATGTAAGAAATTGAATTCATTACAACAAGGTATTGCAAAGACCATAAACTTACGAAGTGTCAAGGGAAGAAGACATTCAATGAAGGTGACAAATTTGATTTTATTCCTGACTTGGGCTGCCCAGAGCTAAAAAGAGAATCTGAGAAAGAGTTAGGATGAAGTATCATATGTTGACTATGCTCTTATTCTTCCCTAGGTAAGTATGTGGTCACTGTTGAAGACAGAGGAAACAGACCTTCAGTCATATCTAATATAAATGTTCTTATATTCTTGTATTCTGAGGCTACTAACTGCTAACCAGCTGATTCTCAACAATCGCACTGAAATCACTACTTGAACACTAAAGAATGGAATTCCCTTTGCTGGGGTCAAAAATTGGCCATCATTAATTCTACACCAACTCCATCTGAGAATATTTCCTTTTTTAGTCCAGTTCTGCTCCTCACTGATATGTCCTCCCCTTCATTACTGTGTACAGTTTGGGGTGCCAGAATAATAAAAAGGAAATAAAACTATTAGAGCATGTTTAAACAAGGGAAAAAGAAATGGTAACAGGTCTAGAGGGCAAGACTGATGAGGAACAGCTGACATTTTTGATTGCTATTGCAGAAATAAGTTAATTTTATGATATTTATAATCTCTATAATGTTTTCTCATATTTTACTTTTTATTTCCATAAGATTTCTCAGTAATTGAGTTAAATAGGGTCTATTTATCAAGTTTCAGTGGGATAGCATTCATTAGCTGTTCAGTCACTTTCTTTGCTTATGTGTAGAATTCTCAAAGTCCCAAATACTAATTTTTGGAAACAGAAAGAAGGGCATATACAGCTGAATTTCTGAGAGTAACAGGAAATAAGAGCACTGTTTTTTGTTCCAAATTTCGTTCGTATTTAGTCTTCTTAAATATTTAAGGGATTATTTTGAAGAATATTTTGATTTTACTTTCTGGTAAATGTAGCATGAACAGTCTGTATAAGCACAAATCTCAGAAATGAACTTCTACTCTATTTCAAGGCGAAGTAAAAATGATCTCCGTTAAAGGTTTTTACTTTGCACTTAAATGAACTGACTTTCAAATCATTAGTCATCAAATCTTAGGTTCTAGGCAGTAAATTAATGGGCGCAGCTGTCTATTATAATTCAATCCCAGCTGGAACATCTACATGTGCTATAATTTCCTCCAGCTGAAGATTTGACTAGGAAAATAATAGATTTAAGCACGATAAGAATGTATAACAAATTTACACAATGGTGTATGCATCTTGTTGTTACATTATAGCTCCCCTTTAGATACTGAAAGGCTGCTATCATTTCTCCTTGGAGCCTTCTCTTCTCCATGCTGGATACCCCCAACTTTCTCTGCCTTCTCTCACAGGGGAGGTTTTCCATCCATTGGATCATTTTTGTGGGCCTCCTCTGGACAGGTTCCAGCAGGTCCACATTTCTTCTGTACTGAGGATTCCACATCTGGGCATAGCACTACAGGTGAGGTCTCACCAGCACAGAGTAAAAGGGCACGCCTCTCTCGACCTGCTGACCACACTTCTTTTGATGAAACCTAGGATATGACTGGCTGCTTTGTGTCCAGTTTACCATCCACCAGTACCCCTAAATACTTTTTGTCAGTGTTGTAATCAATTCTTTCATCCCTTAGCTTGTATTAATAGTGGGGGTTGCCACGACCCAGGTGTAAGACCTTGTACTTACGTTTATTGAACCTCATGAGGTTTACCTTGACCCATTTTTCAAACCAGTCTAGCCCTCTGGATGGTACCTTGTCCCTCAGGTTTGTAAACTGCACCACTCTTCTTGGCGCACAACAGACTTGCTGAGGGTGCTCTCAATTCCACTGTCCATATCATTGGTGAAGATATTAAATAGCATGGGTGCCAGTATTGATCCCTGAGGGACACCACTTGCCACTGATCTCCATCCAGAAGTTGAGAAATTGACCACCACTCTCTGAGTATGAAAATGCAACCAGTTTCGCATCCACTGAACTGTTCACCCACCAATTCCATATCTTTCCAATTTGGAAAGAAGGATGTTGTAGAGGACTTTGTCAAAGACGTTACTGAATTCCAGACAGATGACATCAGCAGCTCTTCCCTTGTTCATTGTAGTTACATCATTTTAGACAGCCACTACATCAGTCAGGCAGAACTTGCCTTTTGTGAAGCCATGCTTACTGTCTCATGTCACCTCCTTCTCTTCCATGTGCCTTGGCATAGCTTCCAGAAGCTTCTTGAGCTGCTGTGGCACACAGGTGAGGATGACAGGTAAATAGTTCCCTAAGTCATCCTTTCTACTCTTCTAAAAATGGATTTGGCATTGCCTTCTTTTCTAGTCACCAGGAACTTCACCTGACTGCCATGACTTTTCACACATCAGTGAGAGTGGTTTGATGGCTACATCAACCAGATTCCTCAGAACTCTGGGACACATCTCATCAGAATCTATAGACTGATGAATGTTCAGGTTCTTCAAGTGGTTGCCAACCTGATTTTTGTTTTTGTATGGTAAGATTTTCTTATTAACCTAGTGAAAGAGAAACGTAGATGATCAAAGGAGGGCAACATTTTTGCTTTTCTGTAGGTCACATTCTGCTACTATTTTTTCACTTTCAGTAGTAAAATAAAAGCCCTTCATATCGAACAAGGCCCAACTCAGTAGCAGAGTTTGGCTATCAATAAGATGTCGTTCTTCTTCTGAAGAAAAATGTTCTAAAAATCCGTGTTGATTTCTTAATAATTGTTCATTAGGAAGGGATCAGTCTGTGGATTCCACCATAGGCATAAAGATGATAATTTCATCCAAGCTCAAAATGCAGAACTATCTATCTCCTGGAATGCAAGATATAGTTCAAATCTTGAATCCATTCTATAGAAATGTACCCAGTGGCTCTTTAGTAATATTCAGTGATCTTTTTTGATCAGTCTTCTTTAGAGGTGAGACCCTGCTTCTCTTCGACATAAGAATTTTTCAAATTTCTCCCACAGCCTACTGACTTTGGACAAAGTGGTTAAGAGCTGGTGGTTCAGAGAGTCACTTCAAATAAAGAAACAACATTCAGGAAAACATGTTGATTTGAGACATGTTGATTTAGAAAAGAGTCTCTAAATAGCTCACAGAGACAGTCAGGTGTCTTGAATTAATGTAAAGTTGGAATACGAAGCCATCCTCGTTATGCAGAAAACACTAAATGGAACTTCAGTTGATTACAAAACAGACATCTGACTCAGAATCTGGTACAAAAATATTTTCCTAATTTTAGATTTTAAAATTTAGATACATTTTTAATATGCATCATTAAATAAAGTTGAGAAGGAATTCTAGCAGCAGAGTGAAGAACAGATTTCCTTCTTAACAAAATACTCTGACTAGTGGACTACAGAATCATGTTTCCTTGTGTTTGTTTTCATTTTCTCACTTTATCTCCACCTATCCTTCTTTCCTCATGAGTCTTATATATTATATTAACTATATAATGGCAAATTAAACAAGAGATTTGGAAAATGCACTCTTTTTTGTATTTCTCTTTCTTCTTCCCTTTTTTCCAGACTTCATGCTGTTGATTAAAGCAGTAAGTTGGGGATGAAAGTGAATCTGTATGTCTGAATTTTCTCACTCCAAAAAAGTAAGCAGTAGCACATTTGGAGACAGATTTCTATCCACCTGTGTGTTATATAATAAGGCAGCCTTCTTTCTGGGAATTACATTCTAAAAATAAAGTATATTTTTGAATAAAACATACAAGTTCACTCTTCCAGTCAGTTGCTGGTGATATCAGACATGCGTAAAAATGCTTCCTGCATTGATCTAATTGAGATGACTTAATGAAAGGAATATTTGAATCTTCAGTTTCCTTTAGATGTTAGCGGGTATTGAGGCTTGTTCAGTATGGGGCAAGCCTTGGCCTCTTCTCACGGATGCTGCTCCTGTAGTCTTACTGCTGCCAACATCTTGTAGCATACATTCATAGAATCATAGAATCATAGAATTGCTAAGGTTGGAAAAGACCCACAGGATCATCCAGTCCAACCATTTGCCCATCACCAATGGTTCTCACTAAGCCATGTCCCTCAGTACAACATCCAAATGTTCCTT
>PPHD01007838.1:0-12348 GCA_002909625.1 Bambusicola thoracicus
TAAAAATTCAGGAAGCACAACATTAAATGAAACAATATCATATGAAGTGAGTTTATGATTAGGAAATCTTAATTTATAACAAAAAAATGCTTTCCAATAAAAATTAGAATACATTTTATGTATATTTATTTCCCCTTGTTACATAAAAGATCTTCCATTACTTGAAGGCAGCGATTATGTTTATTCTTAGCACTCACCATGGTAGGCACTGGACACCTAATCCCTCTGAGGCTTTCATTAAGGTTTTTACTTCCCCTTACAGCATCCACACCTATACTGCCTTACATTTAGCACTACTGGAAACCCGTGTTCCAGCCAACAACCAAATTCTGCAGTTCTGTAAGAAAATACGGCCTTGTACATTATCTATTTGAAGAAAGGGCCAGAGTTGACTTTGCATCCAATCCTTCATTAAAAAGTTGTCACACCGCAACACGTATTCATATTAAAAATATTATGAAAGATGTTTAATGTATTACTTGCATCTTTTGTGCAAAATGACAGAATTTTCTGCTGTCAGTAGAGGCCGCATCCCTGTAGCCTACTGGGGTCACACTTCATACCTTATTTTTTCCTTTCCGCTGCCTTTCAACTATACTTCATCTTCAGAGTTCATTTAGATAACAGGCCTACTGCTTGATTCCAATTACCCTGTTAACACAACCACTGCCTTGTTTATTTTCTCTCTAGCCTCATGAGCAATCTCTTAGTGGCAGAAAAACAAGCATGTAGTGACGGGTTCTGCACCTACCAGAAAATCCTTCCATAATATCAATCCAGCTCTCTGCTTGTGGTCACCAAGACAAAAAAAAACAACAGACAAAAATCACTGTATTGCATTTAAGAGACTGGCAAGAGGGCTACAATCAGTCAAGCAAGCAAACTGGGGCATAATTTAACTTGTTTCTGTTCTGTACCTGTAATGTCAAAATTCCTACTGTTATGAGACACCGTGAAAACACACCAAAAACTTTTTTTTGTCATTCACTTACTGGAATGCCAGTGAAGGTAACTGGAGGCGACTGCCAAGAGATGCTAAAGCTACTGCCATTGGGAGTGAATTTTGTTGACCCTGGAATGTTCACCGGAGGAGTGGCCTGTTTGAAAAGAAAATATTATTCCAGTAAAAGAACCATTCATTTTCCAAAGCATGTCAAGGGATCTTTTACTCCTCCAAACTGTAAATCTGCAAGAGAGTTTCAGAGGTGGAAAAAACCTTCACAGTGCTGACAGTGACAAGCATTTTACCCTGTTGCTGAGAAGGATAATCACAGATAAGCCAGTAAGGAAGGAACATGTTTGTATACCACTGTTGTTAAAACAGTGTTTGGAGGAAGATGAGAGCTCTCACAAGAATCCATGCAAAACCTTTAAAACCTGGGTCTGGTAGAAAAAAACATGAACTCAAGTACAATATTAAAAGAACAACCCTGTTTTAATAATGCCAGTTGGCAGCAAAAAAATATTACAAATGATTAACCTACCCACAGTGATAAACAAGGAAGTATATAAACTGGTGGCTGCAGGTTAAAGTAACTGAAGATTGGATGGAGAGGATTTTTGGACAACAGCATTAACAGCAATGGTTGGCCATTTTTCATTCATCAGACAAATGTTCCTATGACTCATCCTAATTAGAAGAGTTGCTCTTATTAAAAACGAGAAGCTTGGGATTCAATGACAGCTCATGCTAAAGCAAATATCTGAAGGACGCTTACAGTACTAAGAACTCTTACCTTCCTTCCATCTGGGTTGTAACACCCAGTAATACCCTGAGTTGCAATCCTCAGCGAGCCCAGCTTAGGACTGCTTGGTATTTCTCATCTTACGTCTTCCCTCAGTTTTTCTCACTTGGCTTTGTGCCCCCTGGAATTCCTTTCCTCCATCATTTTGTATCCCTGTTCACTTGACAGAGTCAGGAAGTTTGTAACCTCACATTTACCCCGTCTAGCAGGGAGTGTGAGCAGCCGTTATCAACACAGGCTTCCTTTAACTCTTGAGATTCAAGCTTTCATCACACACACAAAAAAAGACTTCTTGATTCAAATTTATAATGAATTCGCTCTTAAAAATGAGCTTTCCTTCTGTCTTTCAGTCACCTGAGTCTCCCAGTAACACAAAGTACCTAAGTAGGGGCTGTGTTTGAGGCTGCTGGAATCACCTAACTGCTTCCCTGAACCACTATGAAGAGAAGGAGCGATGACAAACTGCTATCTGATTGTTCCCATTAAAAACATTCTTGGAGCAAACTGCTGAAGCAATTCCCCGGAGACTCTCCAAGCAAAAGAAACCAAGGCCACTGAATGATTCCATCTACTGCAGCTATGCTCCCAATGCAGCCGAGGCTGCAGGCAGTTCCAGGAACTTCAATACAGGCACATCAACTCCTTGAGGAAGCACATGTCTGCTGAGCTCAGTGAAATATAAAAACCTCACTGAAAGGCAACAGGAAAAATACAGTAACTCCACGTGGTGGAGTGTGTCTCCTGGCTGGGCTGGAGGACTGCATCCCACTGATCTGCTCCACATCAGCTGCTTCCTTGGAAAAGAAAACCTGAATGTGAACTGGAGCAGGGACCCCAGTTTAAGAGAATGCCTTATACCGTATGCACAGAGTCACTCCTCACTGATAAAACAAAGTACTCAAAATGGAGCAATTTGTCAAGGAGGCACTTGTAGGGTTCAGACACATGCAGCATGATACCGTGGAATACAGTCCAAATCCAATTTGAGCAGTTGAAACATCTCAAACACTATTTCCTTAATGAGTGTGTTACTCAAAGGTTGGAAATAAATGGAAAGGGCCAGCATACCCTTCCTCTGATAAATAAAGTTGGATTGAGTGAGTCTCCATATAGCAGGAAAGAACATGGCAACTACAAATCCCAGACAAAGTGAGCAGCCAGGACCTGGTGCCTCACTATGGGATAGGCAGGGCTTAAGCGGGACTGAGAAGAAAGTCCTTCTCCTAGCTGGCTTCATCAATGCCCACGCTGCTGCACTATCTGATGCAGCTCCCACCTGAGGTCCCAAACTTCCACTCATGCTTTCCAAAGTGCGTGGGAGACCAAACTATGCCGTTCCAGACAAACAACAAAAGGGCTTTATTTGCACAATGCCGTATACAAAAGTAATTGCATCTGACAAATTTAAGAGTTCAGTTCTCCGGTGCATACGCAGGTCATGGACCACACCACTTCAAAGGCTCAATTCCTATTTTCTCATATGGCATCCAGACCAAAACATATCAAATTTTAGTGCACTTCTGCAATTAATGCCTTCTGTCTGAACTTAGTTGGAAGCTTTTTGAACAGCGTCTTGGATATAATTGGATTTTTCCCACTTGTAAAGAGTTACCTCTAAGAGTGGGTGGGTATCACATATGTCTTTTCATTTTTCCTGCTCTACTTCACATACACAAACTGACATCTCATGCTGCACACGGTAGAGGAAAGGAATTGTTCCTAGCATGTGTTGGGTACTTGCTTCCAGATATAACCAGTAGTAGCAGAGCTGAAACTAACACTCTGGGAGGGATTCAGTTGACCGATTGAGACTTTACAATGCAGGACTCCACATGAGAACATGTCACCTTGGGCGTTTCTTATGGTCAGTGGAGAAACAACTGAGTAGGCAGTGGAATACACAGAGCAACTCTTCTCAGCGCAAAGCATGCACCTATTCAGGTGTCTGCTCAGGGACATGATTTAGCAGAGGGCTGTTAGTTGGAGTAGTATGGTTAGGTTGTGGTTGGACTTGATGATCTTTAAGGTCTTTTCCAACCTGAGCAATTCTGTGATTCTATGATTCTATACACGGTTGGACAGGCTGTACCCTGAAGTCCACTGGCTGTGGTGAGAGCACAAAGAACTAACCCAGAAGTGGACATAAGGTTTAAATGAGATGAGCCCCGTTAACTGTTCTTCCTCTATGAAACTTTTTGACCCACTAAAACTAGGCTTGGCTTTTCAAAATCCAAACACAGTATTCAGACATTTTCTTCTACGTTAATGAAGTCGGTGCAATCGGTGGAGCTCACTCTCAGTAGCATTACCTGGTAAGCATGGTCCGTGTGTACGAGGTAGAGGTTGGTAGGAGCTGAGCGGCTCAGAGGTGTCATCAATTTAGTCTCAGTTTTGGCACAGGAAGTTTCAGGACGGATTGCGTCTTGGGTGGAAAAGGAAGGAGGAGATGCTAAAGATGGAGAGACTGGGGAAAGGCTGCTTAAGCCATCAGCCACTGAGTCCGTGTTGAGCCTGATTTCTGTATAATAAAAATCCTCCTCTCCGTCACTGTAGTCAGACTCTCCTACGCGTCTGTATCAAGAAAAAGGGACTGATTAAATGAAGGCCAGAACCTTACGCTCCATTTCAAGTTCTAGATGCATAAGCAGATCTATTCATACAGTCAATTAATTAATATTTCCAGTTTTAACTCTCCCTATTTTATCAGAGATCTGACTCTGGGGAAGAACAGAAAATCATCCAGTCCGAAGGGAAAAGAAGCAGGAATTGGAACTTTATTTCCTCTAATTCTTTGACCTTGGTCTTGATGTTTAACTTCTATGCTTCAGCTTAAATATCAAGATGTACTTGCCTCTTATTGCTGACTATTGAAGTTAACAAGAATCTCAAAGCACTTTAACTTCATAAATGACAAAGCAGCCACAGAAGGGCATTTAAAGGTAACAAGCATGGGCAAGATAAACCTCGCTAACCTAACAGGAAATAATTTAATATCTTATCGCTAGTTTCTTAAGTCAAATATCGTTTTGGCCATGATTCACTGAAACTTTCCTTGGCCTAATAGAATAAGCTGCTCAACAACAGTCTCACTCCAACATGGGCACAGAAAGGACACTTAAAGGCTGGCTTGCCAGTGCTGGACTGTCTGGTCCTAACCTTCAGCTGCAGACTTACCAAGGGAGGAGACACAAGAGGCTTGCATGTCCCTTCACCCCCTGACCCCACCTGCTGCAAGCTAGAGAACAAACGTTGGGCATGAAGCAGCCCAGTCACAAGCAGTAGTTTCCAACAGCCTTCACATTACCAGGAAATCCCAAACAAGCCACTATTTTAGCACATTTCCAATCCTCACGCTGTTCAAATTCAGCCTCACAGCGCATACATGATTTTTTTTGTCCTGAATCTTCTATATGGGAAGCTCTGTTGTTTGCTTCTCCCTGCCCCACGCCATGCAAAAGATGTCCCAGCAGTACACAGGACAAAGAAAAAAAGAATACAACTGCATTTTGAGAGAGATTTTTTCTGGCAGCTTCAGTCTTCAGAACCTGAGCCCAACACCAATTACTACCACTGTTGCACAACCCCCCAGAGCTCCATGCCAGACTACGACTCGCAGTCACTTTTTATTTATAAGCACTGGGTAACACAGACTTACACTACAGATCTATCTGCACGACCCGCAGGTGGGGACCACAAAGAAAGGAAATGAGAAAAAAGATTCCAAGAATTGTATGCGTGTAAGCCAACACTTGGATATCTTTCCCCTTTCCATTGCCCTGATGTCCAGACCGTCTCCCAGACTGCCTGCTCAGTAACACTGTGAGGCAGCCCCGGGTCTCCCCATAATTATATATTAAACAGCTAGGTCAATCAGTGAATTGCACAGGAGATTTTAGTTGAAAACTAAAGCTCTCAAAAACCCTCATGTCATGCAAGATTCATTAGCTTTTGCTTCTAGTCCAAATAAACACACATGGAATTAGCAGCTTGGCTTCATTTTCAGTTTTCTTAATTGCTTTGACTCAGAACGCAATTCAATGTGAAACAAAACTGGGAAGTGTTGATGCAGCACCATGAAACCTGCCATCTTTCACCCAGCTGCACACTGGACATGACACGCAGAGAGAAGGCATGGAAGCAATTCTCCATCAAATGTTGCTGAGCTGTGCTGCTGTTCGGGAAGCGCAGTGACCTAGCAAAGTTCACTCAAGTTCGGAAAAGAAAGTGCCTTTTGGAAGAAGTTCCCGTTCACCTCTACACACCGCTCCTCAACTACTCCAGAAACCTTTGGATCTTAGAAAAGAAAGGGATAATCCAGTCATCTCCTGGGCAAAGCACGGCTGCGTGCCTTCTACAGCCAACCCCTCTGACTTCTGAAGGCAGCAGTCTCTTACCCAAGGTGGATGGTCCGTATGTGTTTCTGAATCCCTGCAGCTGTGCTCAGTACCTTCCCACAGTTTTTCCACAGGCATTTGAACATCACCTTCATTGAGTTCTGAAACGAGAGAGCAACGTATTCTTAGTCACAAGGAGGACAGAAGATGGAAAAAGCAACCCAAAACAAACACAGACGTACAAAACATGGCTTTATCTGTATGCTGCCTCAATCACTGAAGTCCTACAGCCTCTAACTCTCCATTTCTAATACTGCCACTGTCTCAGCTAACAGCGCAGTCCCACTGCATAATACAAAGTGCAGAGAAAGAGCAGCCTGTGCCCGAGCTTTAGCTCTCCCTGCTCTCCGGCACGACTTGTTGTTAATTTGCACATTCCACTTTCAAGTCCCCCAAATGAAACCAATTTTATACAGCTCTCATTTAAAATGTTAATGCCTAAATAATTCGGGCTTCCCCCAAATCATTTTCTCTAATATTACAGAATGCACTATTAAAAAAGTCACACGCAGGATTAAGTAATTACGTTCAGATGACATTAAATAATTACGTTCAGATAACATAAGCATATCCTTAGAGACAAGCACATGCTTCTTCTGTGTCTTGAGCAGAAATCAGTCCTGTGATTGATTCTCTTTAGATCCTCTGGAATTGCACGAGAAGACAACACTCACCACGTACCTCATAGGAATTCCCCTACGGCATCTCCAACACCATGTGTATCTTTATGAAGATCTGGTGGGGGAATTGTGGGAACTACTATCTTAATGGGAACTTTTAAGCAAGTAAAGGGGGAATGGCTTTAAGCTTGAAGAAAGGAAATTGAGGTTAGGTGTCAGGAGGAAATTCTTCACTCAGAAGGTGGTGAGGCACAGGCACAGCTGCTCAGAGCTGTGGATGCTCCATCATTGGAGGTGTTTGAGGCCAGGTTGGATGGGGCTCTGAGCAGGCAGTGCTGGAGGGTGGCAGCCCTGCCCATGGCATGGGGTTGGAACCTGATGGTCCCATCCAACCTAAGCCATTCTGTGATTCTTAATGGAACGTGGCTGCTAATGTGACATTTTGAAACACACAATGGAAGAAACTTTCCAGTCAGAGTTGACAAAGAGTCAAAGTAAGGCTACCAATCACTATTTCCATGCTTATCCCTTTTGATTTTGAAGCCCTAAATAAGAATTAACCCGAACATTTTCATTTCAGTTTCCAAACGTGTGAAGATGTACTCAGATAAAACACCATGCTGGGGCCAGAATAAAAAAAAAGTGAGGAAATACAGTTAACTTGTAACAAAGTTTGGCAGGTAATATTATTTATCAAAGTTAAACATTTGCCATACAGAGCAAAATCCATGAGAACAGGAAGAGATAGTGGAATGTAGCTGTGGTGAGTACAGAAATAGAAATACTCACAGGCAACTTACATAACAATAAAGATGGCAGCTGTAAAACCATCTGTCTAATCGTGGCCGAACAATAGCAGTGATGATAATAAGCAGGACTTCAATTGGAAAGTAAAAGGCAAAGCAGCGCACTTCTGCATTCCTGCTCCTCCTGTCTCACTCAATCCAAAGCTGCTTTAGTTTAACAACCAGCTCTAACTTCTGATTTATTGTAATAAATGTGTCCTCCAAAATATTTTCTTTCCTTTTTGGCAATAAAGCAAAAACATTTTACACCCCTCTCCCACAGACAAGGGCAGAACGGCGTCGGTAGGCAAATAAGCAACTTCTGGAGCAACAAGATAAATCTCAACACGTTTAAACAATCATCAGAACTTCTTCCTGCTGGTGGTGAAGCCATTAACTGCCCCAGACTGAACCAGAAACAGTGTCGCTGTGGAAGAATAAATCCTCTGGTTTTGTCCTCCTTACAAACGGTCCTTTCTCATCTTGCTATGTAAAACCTGTCCTGTTGTGTTGGGAGGGAAGAGAAGCTGGACTAGTGCCATCTCTTTGTTTTCTTCTTCTCTCCGAGAGCAGCCTGCTTGCTAGCATAAAGGTGCCTTTTTGGTTTTAGTTTTGGACTTCTTTTATTTACACAGTGTTTTATTTAGTCTGCTTTTGCGCTCCTACCAAGGATAAATTTGGCCGCTGCTAATGCTGTATCAAAAGCCATTGGGTTTGCTCTCTCTCTCCTTTTTTCACCCCATATGTTTGTGCAGTGAAAGCTTCACAGTATTAAGGTATTTGACACACTGTCAGACAAACAGCACTTACATGGAACAAGAAATACCAAGGCCACGTGCAGCCTTTGTGATGACATGTAAAGGCTGCCTGTTGCATCCTTCATGCAAAGAATGTGCCAAACTGGGGAAGAATCCCTTGCCTGGCCAGAGGCAACGCGTTCTGGAAATCACTGTTTTCTGAGCAGGAGGATCTGCAGAACCTCACCATCTGCCAGCAAATATGTGGTGCTGATGGCACGTGCAGTAGGTGAGTAGGCCGAACTAGGCTCAGCGACTAGGCTCAGCACCTACGTTAATTGAATGCCAAGGAGGGATACATGCATACAGAGCTCTCTCTAGGTGACGTGTTCCTTTCTCGCAGCACAGTAAGTCTACCGACATCGTATTTGCCCATGGGCATGAAATTTAACAGGAGGCTAACCTTTCTTTTCCTAGGGATGGGCTCATCAAAGAGAAGGTTGCTTGTTTCAGCTTCATCGATGCCATCATCTGGCTGGGAAGGTGTTCGAAAAGCTTTAAAGCTGTCAGCTGACAGAGGTGGAGATGGGGTGGATGGGTTGGACTGGTCACTGGGAGCATTCCAGCTCCAGTATCCACTGCTGCTGGTACTAGAAGGCACAAATCCTCCTTCTTTCCAAGATCCGTTTAGGGATTCTGTCAAGAACAGCAAAAGCCATCATCATAACAGCATCATCTTAGGGCTAAGGAGTTCTTTTATCTAAGGCTTTAATACAACGTTAGCAATTAACTGGACGCTCAATAAAGAAAAGTGAAAGCCTTGGATGCAGAGAGGACAATTATGTCTATCCCACAGCACACAAATTACATTTGTCAGTAGCCATATTCCACACCTGATTTTGTAGTTTAGGAAAAAAAAATATATATATTTTAAACAAATTCTGTGCAAATAACCTGTTTTAGAGCATAAACAGCGATAGGCACTCAGTTATTGCACGCACAACTAAGGAAAAACACTCAAATACGTTCCCAACTTTAACCACGAACACACGACTGCAGCGGGACGTAAGGGCAAGCTCCGGGCCGCTGCACCACAAAGAGGAGAGAGACCTCGGGAGGGGAACACATGTTGTGAGCCCCAGCACACCGACTGCAACTGTGGAAACAGAATCACCATCCAAGTACTGAAACACCACAGAGGCCATAACTGCACTCTCAGTGCCTTCTCATAATCTGCCAGCGTGTGCACATCTGTCTAATTTGATGATGGTTGGACTAGGTGATCTTGTAGGTCCTTTCCAACCTTCTGATTCTATTATTCTATGGATCTATGAATGCGGGGGTCACCAGCAGATGTGTGGACTGAGCACGTCCGGCAGTGCAGTGCCAGACACCACGGGAAGCTTCAGGGACAAACAGGGCTTGGGCACGTGTGCACGGATGGTTTGGTGTGCTTTCCCCAGAGCTCAGACATCGGGACTTCTTCCCAGTGGCACCACAGGTGTCTGAGCATTGTGCAGTACTCCACTTCAGAGCTGGCAACGAAGAAAAATTTAAGCTGTTGAAGAAACATTATTCATTACGAGTGCAAGACGGAGTCTTTTCAAGTCACTGCCTGCATTTCAGAGTTCTGCAGAAGTCACTCCTTCATTCCTTTCCAATTTCTTGCAGTTAAATTTAACTAATGACATCAGCAAGAAAAAATAACATCTGCCAACTGCTACCAAAGCCTCGCTCCAGCTTCACTAAAAGGAATGGCTTTGTTACCCCAATTCAGTTGGTTTTGGATGAAACCCTTAATCGTTAACATCAGCAGCTCATAAAACTGCATTTGGTGCTTCATCATGTAAGCACACGTGTAAGAATACCTCCCTGCAGTCAGCAGCCAAATCCTGCACTCACTGAGTGGGGCCACTGCGCACAAACCCCACTTTTCCCTGGATAAACAAACCCTGTTTGCAAAAGGACACATAGATTTCCTGTAGCTAATAGGGAACCATATGAAAATGCACTGTTTTGATGCACGGCTACAGCCTTCTGAGCTCTCACATGGCTGTAAGCGAGGTAGGCTTTGCTTCTTGTAAATATCTGTACTCGAGCTTCTGGCCAAAGCCAAGAAATACATCTGGTATCAACTGGCGAACTCCGCATGGTTTAAAATGTCCATTCGTTCAAATAAACAAAGAAAACGGAACTCTTTCAACTACTGCTTTCTGACACGTTTATAGTGGTGCTTTGTATTCTCAGGGCTTGCAGCTCCTCCTCACCTCACTGAGAAGGAGGTTGGGATCAAGAGGACGTTTTAAAAGTACTATGTTAAAGGAAAAGACCAAATGAGGCTGGCAACAGGAAACAAGGAAAGCAAACACCGGTTCTCATTAATGCTAACAAATCTGCCAATGTAAAGGAGATCAGTATATAAATATATGCAACTTACTCTTACTTTGGTGCTCTTTTCACATTGCTGGAGTTGCGTGAAAGAGAACCGGACCGAGCATTACTCAGCTGCACAGAAACAAGGGCCAAACCCCGATCCCATTTACGTGGGCAATCACCCCCAGTAATTCCAGCAACGATTGTCCTTCCACATTAATGCTAATGTTATTGTTCTGTTTTACTTCCAGCCAAAACCCTGAAGAATTTCTCTTAGCAGAAACGTTCCTTTAATGATGTTGCTACTTACTGCCTCTGTTACGAGGGGAAAGGATGTACAAGGAATTCCTCATTGCTAAGTTTGTACCTCACACTGCTAAGGTGAGAGCCCAGCCTTGCCAAACCAACTGGGCTTGAAATTATCCAATCTTTGCATTCTTATGCAGTGACAGGGATGCTAACGGGACCCCAATGTGCCCCGGCTGCTCTGACCCCACAGGGCTGCCACTGCCAGAGCCTTCTCAGGGCTCATCACAGCGGTGCTAAGAATAAAGACTGCTGGTTTTAACCCCTGGAAGGTGTGTGCCACACACACAGATGGCACCCATGGCTTCTCACAGCTACCCTTCCAGCTCCTGAGCCAAATGGACAATGCTTACACTTTCTGCAAAGAAATGGAGGGGGAAAAAAAACCCCAAAATGCTCATACAAAATCCTGTAAAACTGGGGCATTCCTCAAAGATTACATTTAATCATAGAATCATGGAATGGTTTGAGTCGGAATGGACCTTTAAGATCACCCAGTTCCAACCCCCTGCTATAGGCAGGGACATCTCCTTCCAGACCAGGTTGCTCACAGCCCCATCCAGCCTGGCCTTGGATGCTTCCAGGATGGGGGCATTCATAGCCTCACCGGGCAATCTGTTCCAGTGTCTCACCACCTTCACAGTAAAGAATTCCTTCCAAATATCTAGTCTAAATCTACCCTCTTCCAGTATAAGACATTTCCCCTTGTCCTGTCACTACCTGCCCTTATAAAGTCTGCTAAGTATAATGCCATTCAGAGGGTCATCCCCAGTAACAGTGAGACCTGCAGAGTACTTTCCTATTAACTGCAACCTGTAAGTATTCCTCTTAGCACTCATTTACAGCAGGAGTGCAGTCAGCACCTATTTTAAAAGCTACAAGTGAGTAAGAAAAGCCAGCGTCATACAAACAGTGCTGATATGTCCTAATGAGGGGTCCTCATTTAAGGTTAGTCCTTAAAATGTACCAGTTTTAGCCACCTCTTGTGACTCCAGCCAAACTTCCATAGGTAATCACGACTCCTTAGCCCTTCCATTATGATCACACACTTCCTGTGTATTTTTATCTGGGTGCCTCGTGTTATACCATGAATTAAGCAGCTTTGTATGGGGTTATGGTTCTGACAGCAGGCCCCAGAGCTGCAGAGAGCAGAGATAAACAGGGCAGGAGCTGCAGACCCCAGCCATTGCAGACCAGTACTGCGCAGCTGTCAGCCAAAGGCTGCGGCCCACAGACTCTTCAGCTCATCTCAGTGCCGTATGGACAGGAGCAACTGCTGGTACAGGTACTGCGTACGAACAGCTGCAAACACACTGTAGAGAAAGGCAGAGCCTCAGTGAGGACAGAAGGTTCCGTGGCACCGGGGGGGGGGGGGGGGGGGGGGGGGG
>PPHD01007838.1:12368-22512 GCA_002909625.1 Bambusicola thoracicus
CCCCCCCCCCCCCGCCCCAGCCTGTACCCGCAGCCTGCATCTCGCTGCTATCCCAGCATCATTGCCTTCCAGCCTCTCTTGCCTTCTCCTCCTCTGTGCTGAGACTTCTGCCAAGCAGCTCCTCATGCTGCCAGCAGACCGTGGTGCCGGCAAGCAGAGCCGCTCTCCTCCTTTCAGCTCCCTGACCCCCTGCACCAGCTGCCCTCCATTCCCAGGTGTGGGTTTTTCAGCACAAGACAGGCTTACCGTTGGGCCGGATGGGAGGGCTGCGAACCAAAGGGCTGGTGGATAAACTGGTCAGTACCATGGCTGCTGTCACTTTATCCATGTCCAATTCTTCCGGAGATTTTCTAGAAGACAGCAAAGGGGAGGCAGGAGGCACATCAGCAAGTATTTCAATTGTTAGCCTTCTGGCTATTCGACAGCAAACCAAACCCTAAGACAGCAAAGCACAGTGACCAAAGCAAGCAAAATTCTGCAACACCTCTTCTGTCAACCTCTTCTGAGCACATGAAGCGGCTACTTTATGCAAAGCAGCCCACTGTTAATGGAAAAAGCAGTGGGAAAGAGAATACGTCTTCAGAGAAAGTGGCCAGGATTACTGTGACCCTCCAATCTGACTCTGTCCAGTTTGACTCTGTTCCCTTCGCTCAGAACTGTAGCTATCCACAGGCTAAAAGCACGCCCTGCTCTCTGCAGGAACCAGAACAGAGGGGTGATGTTTTTCCCTTCGTCGCTCCATCCTAATGCTCTTAACCCTCCGACACCCTCTCTAATCCTAAATTTTTCCTAATCGGACTATTAATTATTTCAAACCCACACACACAGGCCATGCTCTCCGTCAGCACTGTCCTTGGGTTTTAAAGCATCTATTCAACCACCAGCAGCCATGAGCTAACAGGGATTGGGTCGTTCTAAGGTTGTGGATGCCCCATCCCTGGAGGCATTCAAGGCCAGGCTGGATGTGGTTCTGGGCAGCCTGGGCTGGTGGTTGGCGACCCTGCACATAGCAGGGGGGTTGAACCTCGATGATCATTGTGATCCTTTTCAACCCAGGCCATTCTATGACTGCAGAAGTGATGCTGCAAAGGGTGGTCCTTGCCTGGCCAGCAGCCTCAGCACCTGAAATAATTTAGCTTATTACGCTACAGAAAACTGATGCAGAAAGTCCATGTCAGCGCATCCGAACGAAACTGCCAAACCAGCAGATTGAGCAGCAGTGGGGAGTTTGGCTCCCCAGTGCCTCAGGACAGGGGAACCCAGGCAGCTCGGCCACCCAGAGGAGCAGCACGTGGGCTGCAGTCCACTTCTGGGAACTCCATCCATTGCTCCCAGTTATTCCCAGCTGGGATCCACCAGGATGGCACAGTGAGCTGTCTGACACTTGAGATGCTGACACCGACCCGTGTGAAGCAATCTCAAATCAAGCGAAAGGCTCATTTACGGGAAACTATGCTACGGTCCAAACCCCCTGATATTCCAGTGAGTAAACCTCAACCTGCTCCACAGAACAGCACACAGCTGCTTTCTGGATGATGCACGGAGCCCTGTGGATGTCCATGAACACTTCCATGCCAGAGAACACAGCTCTTCATGACTGCCTCTGTAACACATCAGTGCCGGGAACTGGATGCTGATGACTGATCCTGCTCCGTTCTTGTTACAGCCACAGAAATCCCACCTTTCATTCAGCCAATGTAATCACAAAGACCACAGCAGCCATACGCTCATCATCAAACACCAGAAAAGGTTTCAGATGCCTGCTGTGACCAACCAGCACCTGAACCCCTCACCCTTCAGTTCCTCTTGCCTGCAGTGTCACTCAGAATGCTGAATTCCTCTGGACCCAGCAGACTTTTCCTCAGAGATGACAGGGAGATACTGCACATCCTGGAGCCCAGTCCTGCCAGGTGACCTTCCTATTACCTAATGCTCCATCATGAAATCGTCCCTCTGGGAAGCACTCAGCTGCTCTGAAGCAGCACTGCACCGACTGCCCCCTGCGTTTATCCTGCTGTGGCCGAACCAGCAATATTTGCACTTCTGCAACAGAAGAGGAAGAAACAACCACAGGCTCCTGACATGCTGGGAAAGCCAATCCCCAGTGACGCTGATGTCCAACAAGGCTGCTCTGTGTGTGACAACAGGATTAATGCGCTCCTTTCCGGGCCTCTGCAGAATTGCAAGATCAGGCTATAATGGTGCAAGCATTTGCCATGCTGGTGTCAGTATTGCAGAGTCTACAGATCCAGGGCTAACCCCAAACACAAAGTTACTCCACGTATTCTGTACATTTAACTTCTTCTGGTTCTTCTGCGTTGATGCTTTTTTCTTCCCTACAGTGACTCAGCCCGTCGCCCTCAAAACCCACCCTTTGCTCCGGCTGGAAGAACAGCAGCCTTCAAGGCCCGGGCAAAGCACAGAACTGAAGGCAGGAACCACTTAAGCCATCTGCATTCAGTCAGCATCACACTGAGTCAAAATCTTGAGACTGCCCTGCTCTTTTCCAGCTTTCTGCGCTGGAAAGCGAAACCTGCAGACAGCTGTTCAACACTATTTGTTCCCAGCTGGGAGGAGAACTGCTCCATTACAAACCGATTGTTCACAAACCATTTATTTATTCCACTGTGGCTAATGGGAATTTCTGCAGACTGAAGTTATAATCCCCGGCATCGCTTAAACAACCATTAGGAGCAATGAAACCTCAATCAGTTGTAAAATCATCTTAAAATAGTCCTTTTTCTTTCATAACTGAGCTCAACTTAAATTTAGATGCTATCTTCACTCATCAAAGAGCCGTTTGGATGTGGTGCTCAGAGATATGATTTAGGAGAGGGTTGGTAGGGTACTATGGTTAGGCTGCGGTTGGACTTGATGATCTTTGAGGTCCTTTCCAACCTGAGTGATTCTCTGATTCTATGATTCTCATTGACACCTTCAGTCTGTCTTGCTGATGAATCCACCACTTTTTTGAAAGTCATTTAAGAAGCTCTTTCTCAGAGCAATGTGAACTTAAGACCCAAAAGATGAACAGAAGAGGGCAAGTCCAGGGCCAAGCAAGTGTCCCAGGCCACCCACTTATGCACAAAAGCCTTCATCCAACCACCTGCATGCCGCCTCTCACTGATGGTCAGGGTCAGGCCTGGATGAGGAGGCATTCCCTGGAGGCATTCAAGGCCAGGCTGGATGTGGCTCTGGGCAGCCTGGGCTGGTGGTTGGTGACCCCACACATAGCAGAGGGGGTGAAGCTCGCTGATCATTGTGGTCCTTTTCAACCCAGGCCATTCTGTGATTCTATGAGACTTCTGGGAGAGGCTCCGGCAGCACCACCACAATCCCATGCAGCATCTCCAGTCCCTTGCAAGCCCTCATTTGGGTTTTAATGTTGAGCTGATCTACTTGAGCCTCTGAGGGAGGTATTCCATTTTGTTTTTATGTTGTTTGAACAAGGATGCTTTGACCCACCCTTTCAAAATGCCCCCGAAAGGCAGCTATCAGCCACAGAATCAGAAAGCTGATACAACATCCAGCATCCCACTGTCACATCCCACAGCCAGCGGCCGACTCTCTGAAGGATCCATGATTCCTCATGGGAACAAACTCTACTACTGGATGTCACTATGCCATTAGCTGGACACTGCTCTCCATCCAAACCCAGCTGATGGCACTGGGTCACCACTTTTGTTGGAGGAGTACCATTTGAATACACACGAGTACAAGTCACAACCAGAAAGACACTTCAGTATACTGGAACCACTCTTTCCCTCCCACAGTTGTTCTAAATGTTCATACGCAGACCCGCTTTTAATTATTACTCCCACCACCTCATTATAAGCCCATGACAATGAGGTGGTCACAGTATCAATACTGACAGATAAACAAGTTGTTACAGGCTTTTGTACTGCAAAAATGTAATTCATCATACAACAAATTGTTGTAATCAGTGTACTAGTAACAGCAGAGAGAAGGGAAAATCCTACACTACATTCAAGTGCAATCAAAAGAATTTAAGTTACTTCATCATTAATGACAAAGGCGATACGCTAACAAGGAAGCAGCAAGAGAAGCAACGCACGCGGCTGCAGCTTCATGTATCTGAAACAGCTGGAGATCCACCACGCTGTGCTGAAGATGTTATTAACCCACACAACAGCCTGAATTTACAGTAATACTTATATTGTTATTCAGCGTTCAGTTCTTCAGTGTTACCCTTGAACATCTCAAGCTTCTGACAGTACGGATGAATAAAGGAACTGATCGTGCTAGCTGCTGTTGTGTCTGATTGCTGATTGTGAAGATTAAAAATTAACCTGCTTTATAAGAAAGGGAGATGGAAGCAAACATTATCCCCAGGATGATTCACAGGAGCAGCCAGAGGCCCTGAGCACCCTGTGGCAGGAGTTGTGACTTCTCAAAATGAAGCAAAACAGAAATATTTTCAAAGACTGTATTAAATAACTACAGTACTACAGTGATACGTCTTAAACATGCTTATCTACAAGCAATTCTTTAGGATGCTAACAGCTACTAGAAACTAATTATGATCCAAGTCTTTATTATACAAATACGGGAAATTTTCTTCTGAAAAACATGCTTGAAATTCACAGGGAAAAAAGGAAAAGGCATCAAAGGCCACCTCAAAGCTCCCCACCTCCCTCAGGCCGATCTGATAGACTTCGGGATTCAATTATTCAAAGCATCTTTGGAAGCCTGGCCGGTCTGTTAGGGGCTGAGCAGATTTTATTGAGTTATCAGTAGAGCAGATACTGACTTTCTATCTGGACCATAATGGCTTAAAGACAATAAAGTGCCTGCAAATCAGTCGTACCATATGGGAGGCATTATACGCAAAGTGATTTTCGGCATCTTGCAACAGAAAATCTGTTTAACAGGAGAACTGCAGGGAAAGCAATTGGTAGCAACAGAGTGTGTTTCCTGAGGTCTTTCGTGTTTCCTCCCATCAGACAATGCAATCACTTTCCCTCTGGCTCTGCAAAGAAAAAAAACCACAAGGCTCCAACCCCAGATATTTTTCTACCTATCCTTAAGAATGCTACAACTTAACAGAAAGCAACCTATCAATTTCAACAACCATTTCAGAGATGTGGATAACCATGCAACCATGAGCACTCGGTTCCATGAACAGCCGATATACCCCTCCCTGTAGCAGGGGGAACGTATCTCTAATACAAGTCCTTTTTATCACTGCCTCCTAAGAGCCTCCTCCGACTTCTTAAAGTTAGCTGAAGTTTCCAATGCGTTCAGATGGGAGCTGGACTGAACTGTAGGTCTCCTCCTCTGATCTGCACCATGTGGGGCATCTGTGTGCTGGAGTGGGCAGTGGGACACTGCTGTAATTACAGAACTGTAGAATCATAGAAATCGTTTGAGTTGGAAGAGGTCTTTTAAAGGTCATCTGGTCCATCTCTCCTGCAATGAACAGAGACACCTACAGCTCAATCAGGTTACTCAGAGCCCCGTTCAGCCTGACCTTGACTTTCACCAGGGATGGGGCATCCACCACCTCTCCGGGCAACCTGTTCCAGTGCCTCACCAACCTTACTGTAAAAAACAACTTCCTTATATCCAATCCGAATCTCCTCTCTTTTAGTTTGAAACTATTTCCCCTTGTCCTATCACCACAGACCCTGCCAAAGAGTCTGTCCCCTTCTTCCTTATATCCCCCCTTTAGGTACTGAAAGGCTGCTCTCAGGTCTCCCCAGCGCCTTCTCCTCTGTAGGCTGAACAGCCCCAGCTCTCTCAGTCTCTCCTTGTAGGGGATGTATTCCATCCTTTGGATCATTTTTGTGGCCATCCTTTGGATGCATTTCAACAGGTCCACATCTCTTCTGTACTGAGGACTCCACATGCGGATGCAGTACTCCAGGTGAAGCCCCACCAGAGCAGAGTAGAGGGGCAGGATCACCTCCCTTGCCCTTGTTGGCCACACCTCTTTTGATGCAGCCCAGGATACGGTTGGCTTTCTGGGCTCTGAGGGCAAATTGCTGGCTCATGTCCAGTTTCACAGCCGGATAGATGACATCAGTGGCTCTCCCCTTGTCTACTTATAGTTGTACCACCACAAATAGCAACACGGTTGGTCAGGCATGGCTTGCCCCTGGTGAAGCCACGCTGGCTCCCTCGTGTCACCTCCTTCTCTTCCATGTGCCTTCACACAGCTTCCAGAAGGACCTGTTCCACGACCCCAGCACAAAGGTGGGGCTGACAGGCCAGCAGTTCCCTTTGTTGCTTCTGTCTCGAACTCTCACCCATTGGCTTTTGACTTGCTTGTGGCCATCCTCATAACAGCTCTTCACATTCTTTTTCCCAATGTAGAGGGCAAAGCCCCCTCCCCACCCACTCCCTCCTTTCCTGTCCATTCTGAACAGCTTGTAGCCATAGAAGGCCACACTCTAGGAATGGGAATCATCCCACCAGGTTTCAGTGATGGCAATAATGGCATGGTTTTCTAGTAGCACAGGTGACTTCCAGCTTCTCCTGTTTGATTCCCAAGATGAGTACATTGGTGTAGAGACACACCAACTCCACAGCCAGCTTTGCTGTCTTCACTCCTTTTAAGTATTTCCCTTGAGTTTCCTAGTAATTACTGACTGGCGGTAAGGTTGCCGATTTTAACAATTTAGTTCTATTTACGTAGAGTATTAAGAAAGCCAAACAACAGAAGATAAACTGTAGTTGGCACAATTTTATATATTGAAAAAGTTGATCCAGTGAGTAATATTTGCATTTCAAGCAATCCTGATTTAACAGGAAAACTCATCTTGCCGAATAGCCTTGAGGGCAGCAACAGAAGGTGAAGTAGGAATATGACGCAGAAATTGGCCACTCCAAAACAGAGTAATCGAATAAACAGCAATCACTTCATAGGCAATGAGTGCAAAGCAAAAATTAAATTCAGAAAGGAATAATAGAATCCTGCAGAGAACTGCTTTCCCTTCCAGTCACCCACAACCCTTGAAGATTTCCTGGGAAGATTTTCTGTTCCATAACCTCTACGTTAAAAGGCCACTTGCTGGTGCAGTACGTAAATCAGCCTCTACACTACAAATCACGTCTTAATAGTGCCCTGAAGCAACAGACCAGTTATTCCAGATATTATCCAATCTATTCATGTTCATCCCTTCTCTGCCTTTGTTGCTGCTGCTCAAGCTTGTTCAAAGGCATACCCACTTTCTTAAATGGGATCTTTTCAATGGTTCTGCTTACAGGACAGTAAATTTTGTGCTTCTGAGTAATGAAATGCTCTTCTGTGGGAAGAGCTGCTGGACCACTGGCTATGCACCCATGAGGCTCTTGCTATGGGAATTTTGCCCTTCCCAAAGGCAAATACAAAATACTACGCCAGAAACATCTTGTCCATCTTTCTTTACCCCTCATCTATAGTCAGCAGGATGATTCTCATTTTAAATGAATTTAATTGTAACATTCCCAAACTGTTTTGTGATATCAATGCCAATATACAGCCCTAGCATATCTATATGGAGCAAACAAGCCAGCTACTTGTTTAGCACAATTTATCTACAAAAAGTTGCTCTAAGTCAACCTTAAAATATTATTTAACTACGTTCATGCATCAACATACATTTTTTCTAATATATGTTTCCAATGACCTTACAGAGCCTGCAAGTCTCCAGTCCATTTATCCTCATTTCTGCTCGCCAATAACTAATACGAACAGGATGGCGAGCACTTTGCTCACCAAATCCAATTAATATTTACGTATCTAGTCATTTTTATCCATGTGATTTTATTTTTTCTTCATCTGAAAGTAAACAGAATTGGAAAGAAGCCACTGCTGCGAGGCTGTCTATTGCTGCCAGTGCACTGAACAAGATCCAAAGAGCAGAGACAGAAACATGTCTGGGATGTCCCTCTGCTTCCTGCCAAGGTAAAACGTATACCTCAACATTAAACTGTAGTTTCTAAGGCATGAGCCAACAAGTCACAGCACCATAAAGCTTCCAGGACCATCCTTGCTACTGAAGCAATCCAGAGACACGCCTCAGAACTGGTTGAGTTTTGTTCTTCTCAATCCATTAGAAACCTGTTTTAGAACATAAAAACTAGGCGTAAAACTAGCTCATCTTGTCCCCTCCATTTCTGCCTTCCTTTCACTGATGTGTCCTTGGACCGATTTTGCAAGGCTATACTGACAATGGCATCTGTGATAACTGGTATCATGCTGTTTAGCCAATGTTCACACAAGCTCCGCTGGAAACCATCCAGTCATTGCTCTTCAGACGAGTTCCCCTTCCATCTCCCTGATCATGCTATAAATTTCTCTTTGCTCCCTCTTGATATGAGTGCACTGTCCATGAACAGAGCTGTTCCAAGTGTTCTTGGTATGGTCTTACCCGTACCTTCTACAAGGACAGGAGTACTTCCCTGTCTGCAGAAATACTTAGGCTGGATTCACAGTGATAGCTCAGTCATTTGTAACGAGCACTACAACCCCACTGCCTTTTCCTTCATCAGTTACTTACAGCAAAAGAAGTTGGAATAAGTAGGTAATACTGAACTTTTCTCTTCCTTTTGAGAGGCTGACAGAAACGTTTCCTTAAAAATTAAAAGCAAAAAACTTTTTTATCCAGAACAGTCCATCACTGAGATAAGGGCTCTTCCAGGTATTTTTTCAGGAAGGCCAGGAGGGCACCAGCTGCAAATACCAGGCATACATAAACCCACATTTATATTTATATTTGGGGCCCTTTGGCTCAGCACTCTGCAGCCAGCACTGACTGATTCAAAGGAAGCTGCAAGAGAGATCTTATTGTGATAAACACCATTCCAGGAATTACAACTTTCCTTACACTCTGTTAACAGATTAAAAAACCACAAACAAAACACTCTGTATCTTCCAATGCATTTGCAGTCTGGGTACAGCTATATAGGTCTGGATGCTTTTTTTTCCACATTATCTTCCGCTGCAAGCTGACCTCCTGTCTGCGCTTCATTCATATCCCATGTCAAGGAGTCCTGCAATGTAGTCACGTTACTCAGGAGATTAATATTACCTTTTGTCAGGTTTGGTTTGGTTACTTTTCTGATTTATGTTGTTTTCCCATTACCAGACAGGAAGAGCAGAAGCTCCCAGTGCAACTTTTGCTCACTGTTGCTTTATTTCCTCCTATACATTCCCTTTCTGAGGTGAACATACACAGTAGCTTCAGTTTTCCTTCATGCCAATGATCATCAAGCCACAGGATATGCTCTACTGCTGACGGCAAGGAGTTCAACCAAGTTCATTGATTCTACACCATGATGTTTCAGGAGAGAGGTATGGAAGCTAATTTTCTGTCTAGTTAATGAAGTGCACAAAAGCCAAAGAAGAATTAGGTCCTTATGTTTTAGGAAAAAGAGTGCTAGATTACAGACTGAAATAGATATTAAAAAAAAATAACCACCCCACATTAAAAATACATTCTGCAGTAAGTAAAATCATGTTGCACATACTCCACACTCTGTAATTCCTCCCCAGTGTATAATCTCCTTCCAGATCACATGTACTCTACCATTTAGCCTCGTATTTACAGATGAGAGGTTTCAGTTGTTTGGTTAAAATGCACTTGCAATTCAAACTTCACATGGTGAATTGATGAAGTATTAACACCATATCTTCAGGTCCAGCCAACACAATGCGTCTCAACGAGGGCACCTGGTTTTTGGTCTCTCAGGAAACAAAGAGCACACAGACATCTTTTATAAGCTGACACGTATTTAGCCAACCTTTCCTCTTGTCTTTAAAACAATAAGTTGACCCTTTCAAAGATCTCACTTAACAACTTACTTTGTTCCGTAGCACAAACTCACAGATGGTCACCTCACCACAGCTGAGATCAGTAGAGTTGAGATCAGCCTTATCCCACAGCTGAAAACATTTTTCCTTTGCTGCACTGATATCAACCAAAGATATTTTTAAAATTGTGGATATGAAAACAGACATTACAGAACAAGTAAAATCTGGCAGGCATTCAAGGAGATGGAAGACACCTGTCTTGTTCTTCTTGGTTTACAACCACCTTTCCAATCTGTTGGAGTTGGCTTATTTTTGACTCATTAAAGCTTGGCTATAATCTAGGACTGTTTATCCTGGAGATCAGGAAGCTCAGGGGAGATTTCATCA
>PPHD01007839.1:7744-22510 GCA_002909625.1 Bambusicola thoracicus
TATGCTCTTGTCATTATCTGCCCAATCTCCCTTCCGTATGGACCCACAGCATTGTTTAAATGTGGAAAGAGCATCTGGAAGGGAACCAGTTTTGCATGATCCCATCTGGAGATTCGTCTTTGTGGCATACTTAAATGAGATGCTAGGTTGATGCATGGGAAGGACTGATAGCAAGCTGACGGGTTTTAGCAGACAGCCTCTAGCTAGCTCTACTGAGGAAAGTACAGATGGGAAATAGTGGGTTTTGGCAGCTTATGATTCAGCCAGACTTGAATGGATTGAGGACACGAGGAGAGTAAAAAGCATCTTCCTGACCCCAGGAATGTACTCATGCCAAATCTCAAGTTCCTTTTGTGAGACACAGAAGTATTAAATGGTTTGGAAACACCATATTCAAATAACTGTATTTCTTTTTAAAGTTGGAAATGGTTATCCAGATTTTTATGTAAAGTTAAATATAGTCTTCTCCAAACAAAAAATATGTGAAGCTTTACTATTCCAGTCAAGTACAACATATTCCCATAAGCAGCTCAATGCCTTCTCAGGAACTTGATGCCTTCCCAGAAATAACAAACAATTCAAATGCTAGACCTCATATGGAGGAAACAATCTATCTCCACAATAACTTGCAATGAGTCTTTCACAAAGTAAGGGCAGTGATTGCCAGTGGAAAAAACTCTTGTAAAAATACAAGACTAAATGACCAGAAAGAACCAGTATAGCTGCATATGCTGTTGAAAAGAGTGCCCTACATTTTCATAAGAGAATTTTCTATGTGAATACCAATGATACAAGAGAAAACTTTCTCCTTATTAATAATTGTTTTGAATCATATGGGAAACTAGAAATCAGAAATGAGACTGTCTCAATCCTAAAAAAATTAGTACCCAAGAAGATAAGAAGATAAAAGGCAATATTATTAACTCTGTACCACAGGAGTTAAATATGACTTATTCTAAGAGACCCTGACAGCTACAGTTATGGTTTAAATAGACATAACTTTTGAGATAGTCAGCACTTCCAGTCCAGTTCTTAAGTGATTTTTTTTCTTCTGAAATCTGAAGTCAAACACTTGAAACCACTTTCCCTGAATCCATTATAACTACTTTAATCATAACACCATCCATTTACTCTTTAACTTTTTGCTTTTGGGCTTCTTGAGATAACAGAAATCACTTTTCCTTTAAAAACAAAATGCAGAAAGCAAAACCCATTTGTATAATTACAACTCTGATCTTCATCCTTCTCCCAGACGTAATCCCCCCTAGAAAACTCTCGCTTAATGGGCCATTCCAGTAAACCCTTATAGCTCAAAGATTGCTGTGTTTAACAGAAGTCGGTAAGAGATGAAAAAGCAAAACTTGTAGCAAGATTCCCTGAAAGCTGTGCTAACTAACAAGCTTAATGGTTTTTTAATGGTCCCTTTACAGACTTATGTAAGGGCAATGGATGCAGTGGTGGTGGGAGGTTATGCTTATGCATAATATTAAAAATATTTTGAATGCTGCAACGCAACATCAATATCCAGTAGAACTATTTTTTTTTTTTTCACAGAAAGATACATTAAGGGGTTTCAAATTTAATTTAGCAGGTACTATGCATCTTTATTGTGAATGCAACCAATGTGATGCCCCCAAGGACAACACAGCACTTCTGTTGCATTAGGCATCTCCATATGATTAGTAGACTATAACATAAAACAATTGCAGTCATGACATCTATGTCTAATCTGATAAAACCCCTAAATCACATATCTGTATGCAAATACGATGTTGAAAGCTGTTGTGAGCTTAGTAAGCAACTATAGCATAAAATGTTCTGAGTTGAGAAAATTAGCAATGACTGTAAAATAGAGGCAAAAAAATAAACCAAAAGAAAAGAAAAAAAAGCCATCTGGCATCAGCTTGAGTTTGCTGTCTTAACCATGACAATACTGGAAGAAAAATGTGGAGGATTCATAACAGTTCACAAGACAACTTGAAAAATGTCATGCGTACATGACTTAAATCTAACCGTCTCTTGTTTTCAAATGCTTTTTTTGCTTGAACAACAGGTTAATTTTTTTCTCTCACCAAAATTATGCTAATTTAATATTTAAATTATTCACTTGAGTTCACGGTATACATAGTTGTAACTGAAGGTGTTTTGAGCAAGTTTGCTGATGATACTAAACTGGGAGGAGCTGTTGACTCCACCAGGGTTGGAGAGGCCTTGCAAGAGAGATTTGAACAAATTAAATAGCAGGGAAATCACCAGTCACATGAAGTTTAATAACCATGAGACCTTATGGCAGCCTTCCAGTAGCAAAAAGCAAAGCTGAGGAGAGAATTTTTAGAAGGGCAGGTAAGAATAGGACATGGGGAAAAGGCTTTAAACTGGAAGAGGGTAGATTTAGACTAGATATCAGGAAGAAATTCTTTACTGTGAGCGTGGTGAGACACCGGAACAGGTTGTCCACTGAGGTTGTGGGTGCCCCCTCCCTGGAAGCACTCAAGGCCAGGCTGGATGGGGTTGTGAGCAACCTGGTCAGGAGGTGCCCCTGCCTATGGCAGGGGATTGGAACAAGATTATCTTAGAGGTCCCTTCCAATCCAATCCATTCTATGGGTCTACGATTTTATGATGACTTGGTCTACAGCAAGTTGACCATGAGCCAACAGCGTGCCCTGGTAGCCAGGAAGTCCAACTGCACCCTGGAGTGCACTAAGCACAGCACTGCCAGCTCAGTGAAGGCAGGATTTGTCCCTTTCTGTTCTGCACTGTTATGGCCTCACTTTGAGTATTGTGTGCAGTTTTGGGTGCCACATGAAACTATTAGCTAGTGTGCAAAGAAGGTACAAAGACGCTGAAAAGACTGGCAGGCAAGACATACAAAGAATGGCTGAAGTCCTTTGGTTTGTCCAGCCCAGAGCAGAGCAGGCTGCGCAGAGACCTCAAGGCAGCTGCAGATCCTCACAGGGAGTGGAGGGGCAGCAGTGAGCTCTGCTCTCTGTGACTGCGACAGGGCCCGGGGGAATGGCATGGAGCTGTGTCAGGGGTGGGTCAGGTGGGGGTTAGGGAAAGGTTCTTCACCAGTGGATAGTGAGCATAGAATAGACTCCACAGGGCAGTGGTCATGGCAGCGAGCTTGCCATTCAAGATGCATCTGGACAGCGCTCTCAGACATAAGGTTTGAATTTGGAGTGGTCCTGTGTGGAGTCATGAGTTGGATCTGATGATCCTCTTGGGTCCCTTCCAACTTGGAATATTGTAATTATACGATTCCTTGATTCTATGAATTGTTCTGAGCAAAAGCCCTTCATCTGAACACTCCCAAAATATTTGACAGCAGCATTTATTTATTTATTTATTTATTTTGAAGACCTGAAGTTATAAAGCTACATTGTACTTAGTTATAAAGTAAACAAATATATTTTGCAATATAACTTTTCTTCTTCCATGCAAGCGAATCCTCACAAATTCAATGTCACTCACATGGATACTTTTCAGGTAAGCAGGAATTACAAATTAAAAAAATCCATGATTTCAGTTTTGGAAACTCTTTTTTTTTATTATCCTAGATTTACTATAATCTAAGCTAGTATTATTACTCTTTTCCACTTTCATTTTTCCAAATAACACTTTATAGTATTTGGAGATATTTCGTACTTTGATTAATACTTTATATATGTTGTATTATGTTTGTCTGCTTATCCATTTTTATGTGAAGCTAGCTTGCTGGATTTCCAAGGAACTTTCTTGGAGAATGTGTTACTCAGTAGATTCAGGAACTGGAGAGGATGAAAACTAGCTGTTTGAATGTCTCAGTTCAGTCTGATCATCCATATGCAATGTAAGCTTTGGCAAAGCATCATCTATTCATCTCCTGAGAAAAAGTTCCTTAATAATGGAATTTCACACTGGTTTCTGATGTCTGCAACTTATTCTTTATATGCCTGAACTTCAGTATGCAAAATAATCACCAGGCCCTTTTGTTTTGTTTTGTTTTGTTTATTTTGTAAGAACATTTTATCAACTCTAACCTTATACTGGCATAACAAAGCTGAAACTGCATTCTTTATTCAAATGTTTTGGATTTATTTATTTATTTATTTATTTATTTTTGTTATTACTCCTGCTTCTTCCCACTGCAAGTGTCCCTAACTGTCGGTACTCTATCTCATACCTTAGTAACAAGTATGCGCTAAAATCTTGTGTTTTGAGAATGTTAGGAAAACCTAGATTTTATTCCCACTGTCAAAGTTTTGGACATCTGTAAGACAAGGCAGACATCTGTGTAATTATATCTTTTGTTTTCTTGAACAAAATTGCATACTCTATTTTTGAACGTCTTTACATAGTCATGTTACCAATTTGTCATAGCTGTGCTAGGCATGCATTTGTTAGTGGTTTGCCAGTCTAGGATGCTTCAGAGTTCAATGGACTGGCTGAGTCATCTACAATATAAATTTCTCAGTTTGAATGTATCACTGAGCTTCCTTCAGGTCAAAACTTGTCAATCCATTGAATTTGGAACACATCTTCTTTTAAAACAGGCAATGATTTTTGACCAGATGAATCACAACATAAACTCCATTTGCTGTATTGACTAGTTCTGCACTGTCTATAACAGAATCTAATCAAATAGTTCAGATGATACATCCACACAGTATAATGTGTGACTCTCACTCCTACTACCTTTCATTGCACGATAGTGAATTGAACCTGTCATCTACCTGCAGAAATTAATCCACAGAGCACCCATGTTGGGTCAGACCAAAGTCCACCTATCCTTCAACTTTATTTTCAGTAGTGACCAGAACTGAATGTATTCCAACTGTGCCCTCAGTGTACATTAACTTTCAGCATTTAGTCAATGGAGCTTCCACTAACTCTCTGCATTTGGTTAAAGACCACCTAGAATCTGCAACTTGCCATCTTGTTTTATTGTCCAGCCTCCCCAGGTTTTTTCAGTAATTGATTTTCTGTTTTCTGTTAAAAACCTATCAGACCTTCATCCCAGGTTTCTCTCAGAACCTACAACTGTTTCTCAGGCAGAAAACCAGAGTTAGTCAGCTTGCTTACAGAGATACTCCATGCTTTTTAGAAGCTTTGTTGTCATTCCACAAACTTGATGTACTCTTGCTATATAATTCTGGTAATGGCAAACCAGACTACCAGCAGGATCCACATTGAGACACGGCATAATTTTACATTAATGACATTGATATTTGTCATTAGAAAGTATCTCATATGTCATCATACATTCTCTATTTTGTTATCTATTTTATTCTTGATAATATATAATATTCCATCTGTGTTTTTGTCACTTAGGAGAGTGGAGCTGACATTTTCATAGCAAAATCTCTTATAGTACCAAGATCCAACTCCTGAGTGGCAATGATCAGCTCAGAGCCCTTCATTGCATATGTAAAGATTAAATTATTTTTCCCACGTGCATGATTCTAAATTTATATTTATTGAATTTTGTCTGCCATTGTAATGCCCAAACACTAACTCTTACAATGTCATTGTACCTTTTTTTTTTTTTTTTTTTTTTTTTTTCTTTCATTTTGCTCTTGGGCACATTATTTCTGTTTCACAAGGGTTTACAATCTTGGTTGTTTTACTCCAGAAGAGTATCATAGTCATTCCAGAGACCTTAGAGACATTAGTCACGTTTTGTTTCTTCAAAACTTCATTTATACAGCCATACCATCCCAGCAAAACACACTTTTCCAATGAAACACTTCAGGTTCTCAATACAATTAAAACAACACTGTACAGAAACTGGAAACAACCTTATGCTGTGGGCTGAAAGAAAGCTTCATAGCAGGTTTAGATAAATCAGCATCCCAAAATCACAGTTGATCTACAAAACTTGTATACCTTATCTTCTGAAAAAGCAAAGATTATAATAATTATAAGGAAACTAGGGTGTCCATTGTCCTGTATTTACATTGCCTGATGAACGAGATGATTGGAGTTGAGACTAGATAATCCTTTTCAACCCAGGCCGTTCTAAGCCATGAAGAACAATCTGCCCATATGCCAGTTGAGGGGGTATTCAGGAGCTCTCTAAGAAAATAATACTCACAACCAACATGTCTGTTTGCAGACTACTTTTGTAGTAGGTGAATTTGGATTTGAGAAGTTACAGAGTAGGTTATAGAGTAGGAGAGAGACAACGCTTCTGAACATTAACGTGGGCTCTATGAATTCATGTTGGTGTACTGAAGTGTAGATTTGTTGGCTTTTTTAAATTTGTTTTTACTAACAAGTACATGTCATTGACTTTTAAACTTATTACCTCCAGGACATTTAAATTCTGCCAGTTTTATTTTCGATCCTGCTGAGAAATTCTTATTTCCCAGGAATTAACTCATCCTCAATTGCTTTGATCCCTTGAATTCCCATTCAGTTCATTCCCAGATGAGACCAGAGATTTAACTTGTTTTCACTTGAAAATGAACACGCACACACATGCACATACATACAGTGTAAGAGGAACTTGTACATTTTCCAATTCATTACTTACCCATATATTTAGCTTACATATTCCCACTGGCGGATAAGTTCCCTAAGTGCAAAGTTTTAATCATAAGATATGTGGCTTTTTGCTCAGTTCCAAAAGCACTGTTTCCAATAGCATTTTGTCTCTGTTTATGTATCCAGAAGTGTACTGCTGATATGGAAGGGGGAAAGAATGATTGTCCTCCCTAAATAGTTCCTAGTATAGCACTTATTTTTTGCAAACATGGGACTGGAGAACAACTGTTCAGAAAAAAGCTCTTCCCTCCTTGCTCCACCACATATGTAACTGTGCCAGTGTCCAATTTAGGATTCATAAAAGATGCATTTATTTTTTGTTAATAGATAAGCCACTTTCTGCTGCAGTTCTGTATATTACTCCTTTGAAAGAAGACACATCTGAACTAATGATGCGGCTGGCATTCACTCTGACCACACTGTGAAAACTGTGCCTGCATTTGCAAACTCTAACAAAGCAGTATAATCTACTGCAGTTTTTGCATCTTTTCAAAGTCTGAAGTAATTTGCATCTCCATGTACAGTTTAGTGTGGATTCAGACCTTGATCTCTAAGATTTTCTGCCTTCCATTCTTTTTTTCCTTTTCCTGCAGTACTTTGTGTTCCCTTGCAGAACCTCAGCATGGCTAGAATTTGTCCTCCCTAGAGTCACCATTAAAACATTTTGCTGGGCAAATTCTATTTGTTTTGTCAAGAACCTGTTCTAAAACTTCTAGGTTTGTCTGTGTATGTCTCTGTGTATCTTGTTGAAAATGTCATCTTGTGTCTGGTTTCTTATCAGGTTTATCTAATCTCCCCCCTCTGCAAAGAAAATGATGTTTCTTCCATTCAAATCACTCAGAATATTCTCAGCCTTTCTGTCCATTTTGACAACATGTCACTTGGGTTACTGTTGTTTTCCCTAAAATATGTACATTTTGTGGAATATTGATTTATTTTTTATTAGTTCAGCAAAGGGAAAAAGAAAACAACACTGAGATCTCACAGTTCTGCTATAGAAAAAAGCTTTCCTGTCCCTCTCGAATGTTAAATATGGCTTTCTTGAGCAAATATCAATATCCGTATCTGAATTAGTCACACCAACTTCCTTTTATAATCAATTGAGACAATTAAGTACTGCCAAAGTAAAAGTCATTTTGCCCTAAAGTAGATGTCTGCACTTGATCAAAAGAATTGTACCCTAAAAATACTTGTCTCTCCATTGACCACACACAAGATGAACTGACTCAGATGTAGTCATCTATATCATATTTTAGCAATATAAAGGTAGCAATATAAAAATCTAAACCTAGATCCTTTTTTCTCAGATTGTACCTCATGAAAATCAGAAATAAAAACATCACCGGACAGAGAAAAATTGACTGAATTACTTTCTTTTAAAGTAAACGCAGAAAGTAAAGCAGGTTGTTAAAGAGCTTTTATCTGTTATTATGTCTACTTATTTCGCAAAGAGAATGTTTAAAATGACCGATCAATTAAATGATTTTATGTTTTTAATTTCCTTTTTACACCAAATTCTAAGCTACTTCTGTCCTTCAATTCTAAGCTCCTTCAATGTAATACAAATATTCCACTTTTTAGGAAATAATTCAAATTTTGAGCTGACTGTGAAGGAAGTGTCTGTTTTTCTGAGGCACTAAAAGAGATATTTCAGCAGAAATGTGTGGATCAGGAGGAATGCATGATGCAGCATATGTATGGTAATAGCAGTTGGAATCATTTTAGGCAAAACACTTTGTCCTTTACCTGAACAATACCACATGTAGAAAGCAAAAATATATGCGGGGTTTTTATTGCATATACATTATTAAAGCTCTGAGGAAGATAAGAAAGCTATTCAAAATGGAATAAAAGGGCACCCTTACAGCCTTGCTCCATAAGCATACTCTTCAGTCCATGGGTAGAGAACTTATTTATTATGCTGAATAAATCAATAAATTTTAGATACTGTATGGAAGAAAGTTTAAATAGACATGATTGTTGTTAAAGGCCTTCTTCAGTATCCTTAACTCTGTGCCTGGTCTGCAAATAATTCATGTGCAAAAAGACCTAACAAGCATTCTCTTCAGCTCTGTTGGGATATTTATACTCCTAATCCTAAGAAATTCCCAGTTAGCTAAGCCAACAACCATTTTACAAGAGAAATATGTGTGACTACTTAGAGGTCTGGTAGCAGAACTGATGATTTGCAGTTGAATATTGGTAGAATCACTGATTATTTACAATTAAGTGGAAGCGCAGGTGGTCCTGCAATCTGCTCTTTGTGTAAGTATGCATGACTTCTTGGCTTGCTGAATGTCTCATCATATGTGATCATTAGGTGTTTGCTAATAGAGGTATTACTCCTTAAGGCCCACCAAAATACACTGGACTCACAATCCATCCTGTCTTAGCTAAGGACCAGATAAGAGAGTGTTCTGAGTAGGCTGGGGGAAACCAAACGCTACTCTGTTCTCCTATTATATAGAAGTACCTAGCTGACTACAGGCTATGAGCTGACCTGCTGGAGAGGAGCTCTGAGGAGAAGGACCAGAATGTCCTGATAGGAACAGGTTGGCCACAAGTGAGCAATGTGCCCTTATGGCCAAGAAAGCCAATTGTACCCTGGGTTGCATTAGGAAGTGTTGCCAGCAGATCAAGGGAGGTGATTCTCCTCCTCTTCTCTGTACTGGTGAGGTCACATCTGGAATATTGTGTCCAGTTCTGGGCTCTGAGATAGAAGATAAGCCAAAACAGAGCTCCTACATTTATGGGGACTGGAGAGGGTATCCCAATGGGCTGGGTTTCCCAACTGGGGAGGCTCCAGGTGAAGGTGGTTGGGACCAGTAAAGCCCATTGATACTCTGGGTTCTAACACAAAATCATACGAAAAATGGAAAACAGAGTTAAGAAGAATCATGTATTTTATTCCTGAGATAACTAGTTTTCAATCTCTACTTCACCTACATTTTGGAAAAAAATCTACCACCTAAAGCATATTTTTTGTTCTGTCTTGTAACAGCATTAGTCAAATGAGAAATGGGCAGATACATCTTCGTACTGGGATAGTAAATGGTACAAAGTCAGACAGGCATGAGTGAATGCTCACCATTGAAGGAAACATTGGCTTTAACCTCTCTTAGAGCATCAAAGGATATGTGAGAGCAGAGGTAGGATTTCAGTGCATTGCTAAAGTAAAACAGGAATATCATCTAGTGAATAATCCATTTTCTAAACACATGCTGAATGGGTAGAGTTAAACATACACATTATACTTTCTAAAACTAGAAGTGTTTAACAAACTCAGTGATGCAGAAGAGCAGTCTCTTCTGATCAGTCATAACATTTCAGTATAGACTAAACTTTGAGCATTAAAGTAATAATATTTGCTGCAAGGCTATTCACGTGCTCATTTTTGACTCACCCTTTTCAATCCATTCTCTTTATAGATAAATTCTGGAAATTCTTCTAAATGAAACAAATACCTTATTTAAATTAACTAAAATATATTGTATCTAGGAGCTCTAATTTTAAAGCTGTCAGTTCAAGTAAGGCTTTCCCTTTGCTTTCAACATTAGTAGGAAATCAGAAATCTAAATATCCTTACAACCACAAATGGACTAAGACTTTTCCTTTGGGGTGTAGGATTCCCCATCTCCCAACACTGTTTTTTATATCTTATATGATCCCACTTCCATCAAAACCATAAAGATTTCCATTCAGTACAGATGAGGAATTTTTTATTTTTTATTTTTTTTTTTTGGTTCCATAAACAAGCTGGATCTTAATCAAATACATTCCCATCAGGAATTTTTGTTGAAAGTTCTGGCACATTTCCTCAAATCATTTCCAAATAGGAAAATGCCTAACTTCATAGGTATTTGAGTTAGAATCTCCTCAATGACACCAGTGTCACCCTTATATCACCAGAAACTAGTGGTGAATGTCTGGGGCCAATTCTGGGTTCATTATCCATGAGTTCATTTCTCAAGCCTATCCAGGACCCTATGCATGACATTCCTTCCTTCTTTTGTATCAACTGCCTTGCTGAGCATGCATACAATCCCACTGTCTACGCCACTGATAAAGATGTTGATGAGCACCAGTCCCAAGGTGGACCCCTATGCGATACCACTTGTCACCAGCCTCTACCTGGATACAAATCCAGTGATCAAAACCCTCTGTCTACAACCAACCAAACAATTCCTTATCCACCAAATTGTCCACTCTTCAAATCTATATCTTTTCAATTTTTAGATGAGTGTGATTCTGGTTCATTTAACAAACACCTTAAGGACATTTTCATACAGGAGGAACTCCAGTGTTGGGCCACAAAGTTGAAGGGACCTGTGTATCTCTCCTGTGAGGAGAAGCTGAGGGAGATTAAACTGATTAGCCTGGAGAAGAGAAGGCTCAGAGGGATCTTTTTAATGCCTGTCAATACTTCAAAGGAGACAGAAGTCAGGCAATGGGAACAAGCTAAAACAGAGAATGTTTGTTCTGAATATAAGGAAACAATTTTTCACTACACAAGTGAAAAAGTCCTTGAGCAGATTGCCTAGAGAGGTCCCTTCCAACCTCTACTGTTCTGTGATTCTGTGATTTATACCTCATACATGTCACTTATTCAAGTCTTTGATGTTGTCACCACATTTTCAGGAGAAACATCAGGACAGAGTGAAACCAACTTCTCTGAAAAGACCTTTCCTGAAGAAACTCTTTTTTATAAGAAAAAAATAGAGAAAAAAATTACTACATTATTCCTACAAACATTTTCTAATATCTAATACAAAACGTGTTTCCTGACTTTCACACTTATTAAATAAATTACTTTTTTTTTTAATTATTACAAACTCTGTAGACTTGAAGAAAAATTGATCTCTGCAGCCTTTTCATAGTTTAAGGCAATTCTCACATCTCTCACACAACCCCCTTCTCTTTCTTATGCCTTCGTTCTCGTTCTTCAAGAATAAGCAAATCTAATTATTTAGAACTTTTCCTCAGAGAAGATGTTTTCTAGCTTCTAATCATTTCTGCAGTCTCATTTGGATTCTCTCCAATTCATCTTCTTGAAATGGGCATAGTACTCTAAGTACAGCTTCCCTTAGCACTAGATAGTGAGCAATAATTACCTGGTTGTCTTGCCATCGACATTACTGTTACTATATTACAGAAAAACATTTGCCCTTTCTGCACTGTCTTACTGTTGATAGTCTATTCATACACTTCTAACTGACAGATTTTTTTTTACAGTTATATTACCCAGTCAGTTACTCTATTTTGTATGTATAACTGATTTTTCCTTCCTAAGCATATTTCACGTCAGCTTTTTGTTGAATATTATTTTGTTGAGTTTGAACCAATTCTTTCATTAATTATTTTAGATGTTAATCATGTGTTCCACACAGCTTAAACTGTTTTCACCTTATCGTCAGAAAATTTCTTAAATGTATACATTTCCATCACCTAAGTAATTATTATTTAAAAAAAAAATATTTAGCATATGTGTTGAACTAGTGATTTAATAGGATTTAAGCTAGACTTTGTTTCCTTGCACTGATGTCTTATATCATTTTATGCTCAAGTAGACAAGTTTGTGAATGGTGTTCGGTATTCCTAATACAAGTGACTAATAAGCCTTCTCTTCTAAAGCAAATACCATGATTTCATATACATTTAGTGGAGAGGATAGATGTTTTTGAAGACTTCTAAAAGAAAATCCATCAACTTCAGCTAGCTATCTGAATTAAGAAACTTAGGCCTCATCTTTATGTGATTTTTCGAAAGGAAAAATATTTCATATCTTTTCCCTTAGAAAATCGTGTCTCTACATACAAATGCGTCATGTTTAGAGAGAACTGAACTGATAGAAGATCAAACTACATGATAGACATAGCTGGTAAGAAATTGATACAATTCAGAAAAATAGATGTCCACAAGCAGTCTTTTCAAGCAATGTTTGTTATGTAGAACAAAACATTTAAGATTTAAGATTTTCAAGGAGGCCCACATCACAGCTGCACCATAACTTGAGTCCTTCTGGCCTGCATCAATAAAAGCATGACCAGCAGGATGAGGGAGGAGATCCTGCCCTCTGCTCTGTGCTAGTGAGATCTCACCTGGAGTACTGCATCCAGATGTGGAGTCCTCAATACAGGAGAGACGTAGACCTGTTGTAATGCATCAAGAAGATGGCCACAAAAATTATATAAGAGATGGAACACCTCCCCTGTGAGGACAGGCTGTGTGAGCTGGGACTGTTCAGCCCGGAAGAGTGAAGACTTCACTTGATAACAATTGTGATACTGACTCACACTAGAAATGCTATTGCTTTGGGAATATTACAAGCTGTGAGTAAAAGAAATACAGGCGTGACAGCTAGAGAAAAACAGCTTTAACAGTGTTAAGAAGAACAAAGAAAACATATCTAACACATATAAAATGCATCAGGTATGTTGAGATCAGCCTTATTTTTGCAAATATGAAGAAAATGATGGAGTGAGGAAGAAGAAGCCATCAACATTCTACTCCTCCATGGAAAGGACTGTGTGTGCTGACAACTTGTCACACTCCTCTCCCTGGCTGAAGCTACAGACCTTAGGACTCAAAGTCGCAGCAGAGAGATAGTTTTAAAAATGGACAAAAGGGCTAAATGCCAGCTAGGGTCTGTATAAGAATTGTAACTCTCTTCTTATTATTGAGGCTTTGTGGGTTTTTTTTGTTTGTTTGTTTGTTTTTTGTAATGGTATTATAGTGAGTTTTTTTCTATTAGATTTTTAAGATTTAAATTATACTACTAATAAAGTCTTGTCCTTAAATATCAACTCTCTCTTTTTCTGTCAGTAAGATTTTCAACATAACATTAAGAATTGAAAAGTTAACCATTGATGACTATTGCCCAATCTATGTTCTGCCCATGTCCAATTTAATATCCAAGTTGTATGAAAGGTCAGTCCAGCTCATGCCACTGGACTTTAGTGCCTGAAATCTGGAATTCCCAGGTTGAGCCTCCATGCTCCATTACCTAGAGCCTAAATGTAGTTAGAGCACAGGTGAAGATGGATCCTCCCATGGGGATTTCATCTCTGCAGTAATTACACTGGCTGCTTTGGCATATGTGGTAAATGGAAGACTGCAGTTCCTGGTCTGCCAGCCAAATTAACCTGCTTGAGATTTAAGGGCCTGGGAATACTTTATTTTCAGTCTTTGGACAAAACATAAGCAATAAAGTATAAAATTGCTAAAAATCTGCAAATCTTTAAGAGTACTGTACATGGTAAACAGATTAAAACAGAGGAGTAATAAGCAACTACAAAGAAATAATAAGCAACCACTGTGGAAAGATGGATGTGAAGAACAATGCCCTATATGTAAATACAAGAGCACCTAATGACACCTTCCAGATAGAATCCTTCACTCAGGTACATTCTTTTCTCTTTTTTAAAATCAATTTCTGTCTTTCTCTTATTCTTTCCCTCTCTCTTCCCTTCTATCCTTATTTCTTCCTTCCTCTCTTCCTTTGTTTTCTTTCCTTTTTTTTTTTTCTTTTATTTTTCTATCTTTCTTTCTTATTATTTTTTCTTTCTGTTTTTCTTCTCTTTTTTGTTCTCTTGTTCCTTTGTCACAGTCAGAATGTTGCCAGCCATGGCATTTTTACCAGACCTTTAAAGACACATCTACTTGATGCTTCTCCCAAGTATGGAAGCATTAAGATTTCTCAAATACTGTGTCTTTTTACAGTATGACTAGAACAGTAAACTTACCTATGGCATCATTTTCACACTCATCTGGATAGGTCTGACAGACATTATTCAAAATGAATCAGAGAAAGGGAGTCATCTAGAGCAGGAAATTTCTGCCTAAGATTTTAGATTTTGATAAAGTTATGTGCAGCTGAAAATCTTCTAATAGAGAATGTCATGCTAGGACAAACAGTCCTAAATATACTACCTCTGTAATATTTAAGAAAAGATGAATATTCTCTGAACCTGAGATATCACTGTACATATATATCCAAACTTTTTCCTAAGGACAGATGAGTGGTAGTGCAAAAGAATCTATGAATTCGCATCGTATTAGACTCAATCCATCAAGACTCAAGTAAGTTCTTATTACACTGTATAGCTGAACATGAGAAACTGCCTTAGTTAACAGCAAACATGTAAGATTTAGATATCATGTGCATAATAGTTACCTAATCTTTGTCTCCTATCTTTAAAGAGAATAAACCTATCAGAGAGCAATTCATTCTACTAAAAAA
>PPHD01007840.1:0-22510 GCA_002909625.1 Bambusicola thoracicus
AACAAAAACAAAAAAAAACAAACAAAACACCTTCCCCACTATGCTATTTCCACCATAGGCATGCCTTCCATATGGGGCTTCCTACTGAGCATCAGTCCTCTGAATTTCACTGAGTCCTTTGGGAAGGACAGTCACTTATGCCCGGCAGTGATGTTCAGGTCAATGAGGTTACACTAGTGACTGCCTCAAAAACTTGCATAAGCAAAGTAGATGGTTAAGTTAGACCCAAGGTGAAGCTCTGAGAGGCTGTGCTTTTCACTTCTACATCATACCATCACCTACGTTGTTAATATACTAACATATTGTCAATCAACAGCCTAAACAACAAAATCCAAGGCCCAGCAATTCCAGGTTCTCTTTGTAGATGTGACTTGAGCAATCATAAAGTCATTAGCAAGTCCCCTAAAAAACATAGCTTTACATCAGTAAAATATAAGCAGGTGTTTAGTCTAGATCTCAGCCAACATCACAAAAAGCCCTTACATCTGAACATAACCAGTTTGATTCTCCTGGACTGTGGTTAACTTAAATGGGTAGTGGTAAAACGGAGCAATTCTGACAGTTTAGAAATGAATCGGGATTAAGAATGGAACAAAGCAGCTCCGAACGTCAGAGGCTGGAACGAAGTGCCCGGGCTTCGCACTGGAAAGCCGCAGCCCCGTTTGGCGACGCACCACTGCCATCATCTGGTGCAGCCCGTACCTGGTGGTAAGGCATCACCAAAACACGTGCGAAAGAGCAGATCGCAGAATGACAGGATTGTAGGGGTTGGAAGGGACCTCCGGCGGTCATCGAGTTCCATCTTCCTGCCAAAGCAGGTTCCCTACAGCAGGTCGCACAGGAAAGCATCAAGGTGAGGCTTGGACAGGAATTAGTTCACAGGAATTTTAAGCAAAGACAAAACAAAAAGAACCCATGGCCTTTTCTGTCTCAGCTTTTGCTTTGAGGCTCAATGTTCTGAAATCAATGCATCTTCAAGAACTGTCAGAGAAAATTCAAAATAAAGCTCCATCTGGGTGCACAAAGAAAATTCCAGGTCTAAAATGCATTTGAAGCTGAAGAGAGCTGACAGATGTGATGTAACTCAAGAGATCCATGAGGTTTTGTTTGTTTTTCAGCATATGTTGAATGACTCTCTCCCCACACCACATTCTCTTCCCTCCAGTTTTTGTAATACTGATTTATTAGTGAGAAAAGATGTCAGGGCAAGTTATTAATGGTTTGGGGGCCTGGGGATATGCACTGACAATAATTAATAGTATCTGCATTAAGTTACGCTGTGCATAAATCCACTTTATTGTTTGCCTTCTCTTCCCTCCCATTTCCATCATTCCTTCATGGCTTTGCATTACTCATTTGCTGGAACTTAACTGAAGTGTTCCATTTATCCAACTTTGGGACTTTAACCCAAACACACAGGCTCTCATCCAATACAAGCAGAATAAAAGCTTTTCAGAAATACTTCTCTCTCTCTCTCTTTGTGACAAGAAAAGCTCACTTCAGCGCACATTTCACCTTGTACCTCTCAGACAGAACTAAGCTGAAGAAAGAGATGAGAAAGTATAGGGAAAGAGGTTGTGAAGTCTCCTCCTTGAAGACCTTCAGGAGCTGCCTGGGCATGCCCCTGGGCAGCCTGCTCTGTGCGTCCCTGCTTGAGCAGGGACTGAGCTGGGTGACCTCCCGAGATCCCTGCCATTCAGAGATGCAGGGAGTATANTTTAGTAGTGTTATGTGCTTAAAAGAAAGAAAATGTTTCTCTCTCATTGCTACTTTGCATAGTAGTTAAAATGTGTATGTTTATGATGAAGTTGGTAAATTCATGCATCTGTTTTGCTATTTGGACAGAGGAGACTACTCAAAAGAAGAGTAAAGATCTGTACATTAATTAAAAAACAACAACCCCACCCCCAAAAAAAAAAAAAAAAACCAATAAAAAAAAATAAAAAAAAAAATCCTGAGGAACTTAATAGAGGTATGCACTGAGTTAATTATCCTTGCATCTAGATGGAGATTGTCATTACACTGGGACTGACAAAGCATTTCTTGTTTCTTGGGATAGGTTCTTATGTACTTATCCACTGAGAAGCCATTTAGTGCTATGATATAGACCAGTAAAATGAAGTCCCCCACAGCTGAACAGTGTCTAATAGTACGTGTCCTCATTCTTGCCTCTCTCCCACCAATAAGGCCACTCAATCTGCAGGGAACTCTTACCAATGGTTGTTATTGCAGAGATGGAGAAGAAGAAAGATCCACTGAAGTCCCACCTGCCCAGGCTAGTAGTGTTTCCCTGGAGGGTTACACCACTCTTGTAGGCTTCGATGATACCCTGCAAAGAGACAGTAACATGAGATCCCACAGACTCCCTTATTGCAAATTCATGTGACTGGTGTTTCTAGTGCTGGCTGGTAAAGTCACAAACTATGACTACTTTGGACCGTAACATTTCTCTTTTAATAGAGGATATCCTGTGCATCAGAGACCAAAGATCTGAGAAGTCAGGAAAGCCAAAAAACAGTGTACTGATTGTAAGAAAAAACTGTCTACAGAAGAGCAGGAAGTTGCACGTGGTATATCATCTAGGTAACTGTGGAAGAGACCAGAGGGCAAGAAATGCCTTCAGAAAGCCCAGTCAGAGCATTATTGATTGTCCTACAGCATATTCATAGGCAAACAAGCTGTTTCTAGGTAGAATGTTCTGATGGCAGAATCCCCAGAGCAGTAAATAAACATGCACACAAATGATACATATTAGAACATTTGCCTACACTGCAGAGGAATATATGTGATGTAGTGTGTGACATAGAAACAATACAAAATCATCAGCCTACTAGTTTTGGACAACTTGTCCCTACCCCAGGGCTTTAAGCATGAATAAATTAGATTTAGACTAGAATAGCATGATGCCCAATTTTCTTCAATCCACCAGGGAAAGACTTAGATTCCACTACAGTGAAATGTACAGAATTATGGTAGAACAAGGTATCAGATATTTTAGCAGTGCCCACATCTAATTATGCTTTCTCATGACAATAAAGTAAAAGATATTCAATGGAGTTGTGAAGAAAACAATATTAGTCACAGCATGTACACTAAGCATTTCACACCCACTGACCAAAAAAATCCTTGAGAGCTGATTATCCTTGAATGCAAAGTATAGTCAAGAGTAGATAAAATTCATCACTTCAGAGGAAGACACGCAGATTTCCAATAACACTATCCCTATGCTATCTATAAAGCTGCTGATAAAGCCTCCATCAATGATAATAAAAGGAATCATTCTCAGGTTAGATTTACATCAATCACTGGCTTTATAAAGTTGTAGTTTATACACCCATCAAGAAAACCAGTGCCTCTAGCCTGCAAAGCACATAAACTTTTTTTTTTTTTTTTTTTTAAACTGGGGAAGGCATACTATGCTATAAGTGATTTCTGAAATTATACATGGCTATGAATTCAAAGCAGTTTACAGAGACCCGATCAGCATCTTTACGTGGACTATTATCTCTTTCTCTGCAGAGTTACCAATTATCACACTAAAAGCAAGGAACAGCTCCAAGATCATAGGTGATGACATCTCTTCAGTTTCTTGTTCCCAAATCATAGAGAACTGAAGTGATGCAATGATGTGAAATCAAGCATTTAATGCCTTGGTTCCTGTGGCTTGCCGCTTCCTGTGATATGATGTCCTACAAGAACACCCACTGCTGATTTCCACCTTCTTTGTGAAGAAACTTCTGTTTCTTTAGGCCAATTTGGCCACAGTTTCTTACTAACCTCTCTAGTTCTAAAGCTTATGGCTTTAAAAACTTGACATCGTGTAATGGTGTCAGTTGCTGAGTTCGTATCAGTAGGAGATCAGGCAGGAGAATGGAAAATACACTGTATGCATCAGGCTTTTTTGTGTGTGCATGAGTTTATCGTAAAAATTTATCTGAGAGCAGGACTGTTGGTATTCCAGCAACCATATGCTGCAATATGTATCTTCAAGACAAAATATGTAGGGCTGCTGAGATTACAAGCTACACAAGAAAAACCTGAGAGAATAACAGGCCTTTTATATTCAAATTTACACGCTAGTTTCACAGGTAGAGGGTGCATGTGCGGAGAAAACAGATTTGCCACCCATTGAAGATTCCAGTGTCTCCCTTGACATATTTGAAGAGTTATTTTATACTCTTGGGGGCCATGTTTCCTGACTGCAGCGTTTTGTAATGAGGAAACATCTCCAGGTCGTTGTGTTAACTTCCCCTGAGGTGATGCTGCTACCATGAAACAGCTTAAGAGGCTGCAGGCCGGCTCAAGTGCTTGCACTGAATGGCACCATGTTCCCACACTCATCTCAACAGGAAAGTAACACAACTCATTCACTCACAAAGAGCAAGCACTGAGCCTGCTGCTTCTGGGATCAATCCCAGAAGTGCCCAATTGAGGCATTTCACATATTTACAGGAGGTCTTCAAGAGTGCCTTCAGCTGTAAGCGTCTGGCTACATCGTTTGTCTTTCCCTGTTAGATCTTGCTATCAAACACCCAGATAACAAGATTAGCTGTGAGGATCACTGTGCCTGTCACAATCTGATATGGGGATGTCTGAATACTCATGCAAATCAAACCCACTTGAATAAACTGTCACTCCAGGGAGAAACCTTAAGTTCATCGCTCTTAGAAAGAAGGAGCTACTGATGTGACCCTTTAAGTGAAGGATTCTTAGAGGGTGGAAATAAGGATACAGACTTGTAATCAACCTCAGAAGCACAGCAACAATGATAAAAAAAAATTAAAGATTAATTTTTTTCTGAGAACAGTAGAAGTGCAAGTGATGGAGCTTGACTTCCTACAGGTGTGCTCACAGAGGTAGATCCATGAAAGAAATCCATAAATGGCTGTTAATATGCAGAAATTACTTTTGGCACACTAAGTCACTGGACTACAAACTCCTGGAGGATGAGAAATGCATACTTGCCATAACTTAATATGCTTCTCTAGACATCTGCTTTTGGTTAATACTCTTTTCATAAGAAAAATTATAAGTGGTTTATCGTTTTGATAGAATACATTGGAGAAATCCAGCTAATAAACAGCCAGTTAGGCAACTGAATCCTCTCTGGTTTTCCTATTGAAAAATTACTGATTCCTTTCTGTTGTTATTTATATATATATAGATTGATATATTGATATATATAAAGTAAACAAAAAAACAGAAGTACTGGTTGATGGGTTTAAAACTTACTAAAGAAGTGAAACCATAAGGTCACATCTGCTTGGTTCCTTTAGTGTGGCTTTGACAACTACAGACATTTTTCACTTTGCTTTATGCTGATTTTATGGGGGGAAAATCCTAAGGGTTTTCTGTTTTCTCTTAATTAGGTTGATAATTTATGACATGTCTTCTGAGACCTGATGCATTCCAAGGTACAGTCCCAAATCCAGTTTTTAAAAAGTGGACATCTGTCTGATCTAACACATCAGTTAATACCACCAACTGCTCAACCACAATATTGAACTTGTGAAATCTGGGCTTGCTATTTTGGAAACCTGAAATGTCACATGTCTAATTCGGAAGTACAAGAAGGAAGCAGCAGGTGGTTAAAATAGGGAAAAAAAACCTACTCTCAGAACTCAGTTCTGCTTCAGTTTCTACTGACAGAAAAGCTAAATAACATAGGAATTTTACTTCTCTGTACTTATTTTCCCTTCTAAAATAATAATTTATGGGTCACTGAGACAACTGCAAATATTCAGCTAAGAATGCATGTATCATTTCGAGCCTTCTGTAGAAGTCTCTATGGAACTAATTGCTGTAGGATCTTTAAATTAGGATTTCCTAGATTAACAGGGCTTCCTGAGTCAATGAAAATTCATTTGGAAGCTGCCACATTTTCTCATCAGTGAGGCTGCTCTTTCTTGACAGCAGAATGCAAAGCCTAATTCCATCATTAAATCTTATCATAGCTGATGGTTAGAAAAAAAAACCAGCATGTCTTTCATTCACAGTAGTCTGTTTAAATGCAGGTGTCTGCCTGACCAACTCTGTGATAAAACATGATTCAGAATACTTACATTCAGTCTCCTGCTTGGTTTCACTTAGCTCTGAAGTTTTTACTTACAAACATAATAAACTAATGCTTGCAAGTGCATGTTTTTTGTTAGATTGATCGCTATATCCCAGTGCAAATCAAATCCTATTTTTGTGTGTCCTTCTGCAGGGAATTCCTTCCTTTAATCCAGGCTCACTAGGAACTCCATAAGGAAGCTATGGATTTCTACCACAAAGCAAACTTATTTTCCTATGGCAATAACCTTCTTTCTTTCTCTCTACTGTCAATTAGAATAATCATTGCTGGTTCTTCCTGAAGGAGTATCCCAATACAGTGTTCAAATTTCTTTATTGCAATTAAATAAGCACAAATAAATATAAAAATAAAACCACTGCTGCAGCCTGACCACCATTCAGCCCTATTCAGCTCTGGGGCTGTACTTCCACAAATGTCTGACAGTGAATGTCTCACTCCACCTGTGAAACCATTCCACACAGCTTTGTCTCAAGAAACTCAGCGTAGCTACAGTCATAGCAAAAATTAAACCATCTGTCTCATTACACTTCTAAAAGACCTCTTCTGCTCTTAAAGAAAAAGAAAGGAAGAAAGTAAATGAGACAGACTATTTAAGTATCTCCAGAAGATTAATGCACACAGTCTATAGTGTTTACTTCTCTTTTGATACATCTGTGTTACATCTTTTTCTTCCCTTGAGAAGTGTAGGTTTATTCTTTTTCCATTTGCTGTGGAGTCACTCTTACATTCAGCTGCATATTAAGTCTTCCCCCCCCCTTCACAGTGTGTGCTGTGTTATCAGTTCTGGGCAACTCCCAGCTTTCTCAGCTAATGTACTTCTCTTTTCTAAAATCTCCTATCATAGGTTGGCCCCTCTACTGCCAGCAGCAGCTTATGGCTGCAGCTTGGTTTATGGTCACCAAATGCTGCCAAAAGGAGAAACATTATTTACTCTGCCCTCCTTAACACCAATTGAAAACTGCATCCTTCAGCTCTGTGCCAAGTCACAACTGCAGGTGAACTTGGGTACAGCTTTCAGAAAAGGCATTTAAAACCAACAAGAAGAAATGAGTATATGTAAACATATTTACATGTGTATATGTAAACAGAGACACAATCTTCCTTGCAATCTTTACTTTCACTGGAAGACTACATTTCTCATTCCTACACAGAAAACAAAATAAACAATAAACAAGCACAAAGTTTAGAACAAGAAAAAGTTTGTATAAATTATTAATTAGATAGATTTGAACTTATCTGCCTCCATTATAATAACAAGATATAAAGTAATACAGGGGAACATAGTGCTAGGACAAGATGAAATGATTTCAAGGTAAATTTCAGTAGCATATAAGGAAAAAGTCTTTTACAGTGAGGGCGGTGAGGCAAAGACAGAGGTTGTCCAGAGGCATATACCCTATCCCTGGAGACACTCAAGGTCAGGGTGGACAGCACTCTGAGCACCTGATGGAGCTGTAGGTACCCCTGTTCAATGCAGGGGAGTTGAACCATATGATCTTTAAAGGTTCCTTCCAACACTAAGGATTCTATGATTCTAACATGAAGCCTCAGAAGAACAAGACCATTCCAAGCATATCTGCAAGAATTCCTGGCTTCTCCTGAATCATGCTCTAATTGTCTCTTATTTCAGGATAATAGAGACAAACCACTTTTTACTGAAGGGGAGTACTGAGAAAGGAGTCAGGAGAATGACCCTTTCATAAACCACAGTTCCAGTCACTACAGTTGCCCTTGTGATTCTGAACTATGGCATTTTGGCCAGAGTTCACAGCAAATGAGATACAGTGCAAGAAAGTGCTACTCCAAGCCTAGCTGAAGCTTACACATTCATACAAACCAGCTTCTCCAGGGAGCATACGGCCTCTTGAAAACTGTCTGAAACAATATGAAGGTGAGGAACTGTTTGCAGTTTATCAATGAGGTAAATAAGGTGTTTCCAGGGCACTAAACTACCATTCAGTGCAACGATGAAATATAATATCACAATCTTTGTGCTCTGGAAAATCTATGTAATGTTTCTCCATAAACACCCATTCACATTTCATAGAATTCTAGCTGCAATCAGAAGAAAACAGTATTAATCTTGATCTGAGATTGTGAGGACAAGGGTCAGTTAACTTCAAAATAATTTAGTAAAAGATTATGGATTGCACTGTTCCCAGGCATGAACTCTGATTCCCTGTCCTTTCCCAGAGCAGAAGCTGACTTGAATACAGACTTAAAGAAGAGTAGACACAAGATTCATTACGGATGCTGGATTTCTGAGTTTTCTTAAATTCATGTCTTTCAGATAACATGAAATCTGATCAAATAATTACTCCTCCCAAACAAACAACACAACAACAAAAATCCCAAAGAAATACACAGTTTTGCTCATGTAACTTTTGTTAGTTCTGCTGAACTAAACAAGCTCTAACAGCAAAAGCACTTTTACTGTTGCAGCTGGGTCTGCACATTCTCTCAGTAACTTAAGTACCTTAACATTCTCTCAGTTAATTAAAAAGAACCATGGGTATGTTAATTTCTCTCAGATATGGATCTGGAGAAAAGTGTGCTGGCTATAATTTAACCCAAGTGTAATACATTTTGATAATATGTCAGAAAAAGCAATTATAGCTGACCAACTCTATTTCACCTGTGACACATTGATGGATATTCTGACTGAAGTGGGTCCTATACAGATATCACTGCTCCACAACACTAAGAGCCAACGCTGTTGCATTAAGTCTCTTAGCACCAACAGGTATCTCTGATGCTCACCCCTTAAAAGTCAACTACTGCTGCATCACCTGTGGGCAAGATGACTTTATTAAACTGCATTTGCAGGGCTGTATTTCCTGACAGCTGGAAAAATCTCTGCTGGTTTAATGTCAGTGCAATCCAAAGTATTGATGAGTATCTTTCAGTCACATGGGAACTACTGCTCTTGTAGTCATTAACCTGGTGGCTCTAGCTGTTGACTCTGGAGATAACAATATCTATAGGCTTTAAGTTCATGGCCTGCCCTTTAGAATTAGGTCATTTACACTACACCTTAAATCTTGCTAGATGAAAAAAATACTTATTTTTCTTAAGCTCAGCTTTGATTTTCTTTTTCCCAGTTTATGTAAATGACATGGTTTTAAGTAACTTTTTACGCCTATGATAGAAAGCATATAGAACAATATAGGAAACAGCTGTGTTAAATGATTGAGTTATAGAACAACAACAACTTGCATAAAAATGACATCAAGGTGTCAGCCCAATATAGAAAATGCAGCATTGCAAGTCCAGACAATCTTCTAACTAAGAAAATACTGAAAAGCAGAGCAACTGCAGCTAAATCTGTATCTGTAACCACTGACAAAAACACCAAGTCTGGACGACAGCTCAGCTGCAGCAGAGCTACTTATTCTTCACCTAGGCAGTAAAACATGGACTTACATTCCAGAAGTGGTGATAGAGTCACTACAGAATCATAAAATAGCCTGGGTTGAAAAGGACCATAATGATCATAGAGTTTCAACCCCGCTACTATGTGCAGGGTCGTCAACCACCAGACCAGGCTCCCCAGAGCCACATCCAGCCTGGCCTTGAATGCCTCCAGGGATGGGGCATCCACAACCTCTTTGGGCAATCTATTCCAGTGTGTCACTACCCTCTGAGTGAAAAACTTCCTCCTAATGACTAACCTAAACCTTCCGTCTCAGTTTAAAACCATTCCCCCTTGTCCTGTCACTATCCACCCTTGTAAACAGTTGTTCTCCCTCCTGTTTATACATTCCCTTCAAATACTAGAAGGCCACAATGAGGTCTCCCTGGAGCCTTCTCTTTTCCAAGCTAAACAAGCCCAGTTCCCTCAACTTTTCTTTGTAGGAGAGGAGATGTTCAAGAAACACATGAATGTGGCACTGAGAGACATTCTTAGTGGGGATGGTGGTGGTGGGTGTGCAGTTGGACTGGATAATCTTAGAGGTCTTTTCCAATCTTAATGAATCTATGGCTCCAAGTGCATCAAGCTGGGTTGTGTGTCTAGGAGCAATCCCACACACCTCACCTCTAAGAGATATGACCATAATGAAAGTGCCTTCTTTGTGTGCAGCTTCACTCACTGGACACTTCCGGAAGGATTCTCACATCTAACATCACTTTTGCCTGGACCAAGACTCTTAAGTACTTTCCCCCCTCCCAATGGAGTCCAGTTACCCTCAGTACAGTGAAGAACAGTAATCACCTGAAATCTGACACATGGCATCTGTTTCCACTTTCTGCAAAATTCAGAGCTTCCTTTGACATGACCTCACACTTTAAAGCAAAGATCATCATATTTATAACACACCAGATACCACCCACTCTATATGTTGCCTAGTGGCTTCTCAGGAGCAGTGTGCTTCTGATCTTGTTCTTCGTGAATAACCATTCATAGTGCAGGCTTCATTTAAGTGTCACAAAAATGGCCAAGGGACAGACAGGTCAACAAACCCCAACACATCTTCCCTGAGCAGAAGTTACATTACTGGGTGCACAGCAGTTGTTTCTTACTCTGTTCTAGCCATAAATAAAGAAAGCAAAGAAAAATGCAGATCAGTCTTCCCCACACACACATATACACACAAGCATGCATTTCTGTGTGGTTATATATGAAGCATATACATGTGCTATCCTGTTATTTAGAAAAATGCAGAACTACAGAATCCAGCAGGGGAAGAGCCAGCCAGAAAAACAGCTGTGGGAAGCAGGGACCCACCACTACAGAAGTCACACACTGAGCTAACACATTTTCCTTCTGTTTGTTGTGGATCTGCTATCTCCAACTCTTCCTGTCTTTTGTTTTCCTAACTAGGAAATTGCTTCTGACCCAGAAAGATGCGAGCCATGGAAGTCACAGGACAAGAACCCACTGTGTAGCTCTCACTGTGTGGTTTGATTGCCTTCACCTTTCCTCCTGCCCATCTTTATACTACACTCTCCTGTCAGCTCCCCAAAGCAGAAGCTCTCTGTCTATGCAAGGGCTGGAAGAGTGGATCGCCAGTTGTAGATGGTAACTAGGAACTAAGCGATAAACAGGTTGTAAAATGGTATTTGCACACAGTTCTGGCAAACTGGGATTTTATTCTGTATTGGCTCCTATGCACTTTAAAGTAAACCTAGATTTCAGAATTATCCAGGAGGCTAAAAGAAAATTGCTTTAACATTACAGGCAGTTCATTATTATTAAATTTTACTCAGTGCTTTATGCTTCCAAACTCTTTATATGCCTTCTCTATTGGCAAATAATCAACAGTGTACGTAGAATACACGTTTGTTATCTGAAGAGGGTTAGTAATGACGTTGTCTGTATTAAACTCTGTATTAAGCAATTCACTGCACACACACGCACACAAAATCTCATTTTTTGAGCGCACTTAAAATAAATAAGCAGTGCCACACAGGAAATTAGAAGAGAGTGAAGGAAAATAGGCAGCCCTGTGGATTATCTGTTTAAGATTAGTCTCTCACTGTGAAAGTTATTAAAAATAACACATGAAGCCATTCAAATAGGGAATGGTTTCTCAAAGCATGAAGGCATGTGTAAATGCTAAAATAAAACCAAACTCCCTTTTATCTTCCTTATCCAGATTGCCCAGGTCATAATTAAATACTGACTTGACACGTTAAAGCAATAGATCATATGAAGGGATTCACTGTTTCTCCTTCTCATGTGACTGCCACAGTACCAAGAATTAGTAGGGGTCATCCTGCAGGGGAACACCCATGAGAATGCTATTAAAAGGACCTTGCTGCCTAATCAGTTGTACTTGCCTTCTCCTCACTGCCATCACTGTTGCTGTCATTCACCAAGGGAAGACCCTGGTGGTACCAGAGCAGGCCCATACTTACTGCTCCATGTGCCAGCACTGAATTTGAGCTCAACTTCCAGCCACCTCTATGGAATGTCAGACTGGTCTGCTCTGATGTATTTATCGCTTCCCTCTGACAAAGCATTTCAAAAGACTATTTACATCCCACACTTGGGGCTGTACACAGCACACAATACAAAATACAAACAATAGGAGTAGATACCACAGTAGCTTTCAAGGGACCAACTTCATATAGCATCGTCACTCTACTACTGACTGCTTGAGAGAATTTGCCGCTCAGGAAGTCAAGGGAGGAGACATAGGTATCAGCACAGTTTTGTCTGCTGGGGCATTAGCGAAACTCCCAACAAAGTTATCTATTGGATGGCTTTCTATTATTTTTTATTTCTCTCCGCTGAGGGAAGAGGGGGAAAATGTAAATAGTTATATTTTAGGTCCTTTGAGCTCTGGTGAACAGCCACGATGTTTCCAGCCACCAGCAAGCACTGCTTACACCCTCCTCCTCATCTTTTCCCCCCATCAGCACCTATCTGAGGTAGACAGAGACCAGAATAAATAGTACACAATCAACCACCAGCACCTCCAAAATGGGAATGGTTTGTATAAATGCTTTGCACTCTTCAATCTTGTATATAGAAGGCAGCAAAAAACATCAATCGCATCTTGTGCATTTCTGTGTCATATAATATAGTTACCTGAACTTCACTGAGATTGCATTTGGTCCACCTTTATGTGCTACAGCCGCCCTGCACATGTTCTCAGAAACTTTTTTAACGTGACTCAGGTGGCTCCTTATCAGGATTTTTCCATTTCCCCTTAATTAAGGAACAGAAAACCAGAAAAAAAAAAAAAAAAAAAAAAACACCCAAAACTAATTTTAACAACGAATTAAATATACCACGCCAAAGCCATTGGAATTTCTCCCTTGTAAGATGCCAGAGGCTACATACAATTCATATGTGATTAATTCAACAGCAACCCAGAACTCCCTGCCATTCACCCCATGTACCCACCGCAGGACCCACCACCTACAAACCAGCAAACGCCGCAACTCCTGCGAGGACAGCGGCAACGGGGAGAAGCCCTTATACGAGCGGATGCTCGGCATCCCGGAGCTCACCTGGATGAGCCTCTGCAGGGCGGGCCCCTGCAGGCAGGTGTGGTTGGCGAGCAGCTCCCAGCGCTGCTGGAGGAGCCGCCGGGCCGCCCGCACCTCGGCCGGCCTTTCCAGCGCCTGCAGCACGCCGGCTCCCAGCCCCACGTAACCTAGGTAAGCCAGCAGCAGCACCGGCACGCCCCAGCGCCTCCGCCGCACCGCCGCCACCCCCATGACTGCCGCCACCGTCGCCCGCGGGGCAGAAGAAGCCGGGGCGGAAGGAGGCAGAGCCCGGCCGGCCCCTCCCCGGCCCCCGCCCTCGCCCCGGCGCCGCACGGAGCCGCGAGGGATGCTCCTGCTCAGGTTCTGCCGCCGGTAGTTGAGCCGCTCCAGTACGGCCGGCTGCGGGTCTGCTGTCATCCTTCGGCACAGCTGCAGTGGGTATTGGATATTTCCGATAACGACTCCTTCGTATAAGCCATTGGAAACGCACCGGTGTAGATTGGATGTAAAGGTGAACAGGAGAGGAAGGAACTCGTGCGATAGCCCTTTCACTGCTTTCCTTTGAGCACCTTCATTTAGGTATTCCCCCGTTTGAGCCCTTATTTTCTTGTACAGGACAACATCAAATGAACCACTCAGTTCTTGCTCGGATAGTGACAATCAACCAGATCGTCTTGGGTGTACAGAAAGTTTGTAATTTGCATATTTTATTGCAGAATATGAAATAAAGCAGAATAAAACCGCTAAACTTCCGAGTAGGAAATTTCTGCTCCGTGATCTTAATGCCATGGTAGTGTTTCATAAAAACACAGAATCATTATGGTTGTAAAAGACCTCTCAGACCATCCCGTCCAGCCTTCAGCTCACCCCACCATGCCCACTGCCCACGTCCCTCAGTGCCACATCCACACGGCTCCTGAACACCTCCAGGCACCGTGACTGCACCACCTCCATGGGCAGCCCGTGCCACTGCCTCACCAATTTTGAAGAATAAGTTTTTCCTAATATCCAGCCTGAACCTCCTCAGCACAGCTTAAGGTCATTACCTCTCATCCTATCACTGCTACCTAAGAGGCTGATCCCCACCTTGCTACAACCTCCTTTCAGGCAGTCGTAGAGAGAGATAAGGCCTCCCCTGAGCCTCCTCTTCTCTGTACTGAACAATCCCAGGCAGGGCTCAAACATGTTGCAGCACTGGGACAGGTCTGCTAATGTGCCGAGGTTTCCTGGGGGATCTTTGGGCTGTCTTTCATAAACCCACACTCTTTCTGACAAGATTCAGAATTGCACATACAAGGTTATGTCAGTGGAAGACTGGCAAAGTTTCACAGTTAAAACACTATAAGATATACCAATTCCTGCTTAGGTTATGTCATCAACAGTCTAAAAACAAATAAGCAAAAAAACAAAATTCTCGATGCTTAATTCTGCCTTTCCAATGTCTTCATTACCGAATGATGAATAAACTGAAAAAAAAAAAAAATTCCCACAAATAATACAACAAAGATGTAAAGAAACTGAAAAGTAGATTTACTGTTTTCTTCCATTCAAGATACTGAAATTTTACACTATAAGCACATTAAAATCAGGTTGTATAAAGCACACTACTACGTAGAACATAATTGACTAATGCTTACGCACAAATAATGTAAAACAAATTACAGGTGAGGCTCAGGGTTTGCGGCTATAGGACTGCATGAAAACCCAGGGCATCAGGCATGTGCTTGCTAGAAGTAATTTGGGGAGGAAGAGGTTAAAATTCACTATGTATCTCGGAAGATTCACATAACATTTTGACAAAACGTTTGGTTAATTTTCATGAGTATTCTCAGGAATGTCACTTTGCAATTAGTTAATGTATTGTATGGGGGTTGCTTCAAAAGTAAATCCTCCTATGTTTTTGTATTGGCCCACAATGTCAGAGACAGATGTTGGTAATATGGTAGAAAAAGTTGAACCTTCCCACCAATATCCCGTAACATGTTGTTGCTGCATGACAGATGGCAGCAGAGGCACAGTCTGACACAATGGCATCTGACATGGAAGTGTGTATGGAGCAAAGGTGTGTCTGAATTCCTCACGGTGGAAAAAATGGCACCCTCTGGCATCTCCTGATGCTTGATGAACATTTCTGGAGACCAAACAGAGGATGTGAGCGTAGTGAGGCGGTGGGTGGTACATTTCAGCAGTGGTCGCCTCCACTGGCATGGATATTTATGAATGCAGCATGCAGGTTCTTGTTCATTGCTGGTGAAAATGCATAGCTATTGTTGGTGACTATGTTTTGTAACTGAGAATTTGCTCTATTAACTAGTTTTCATGGAAATAAATAGGGGGCACTACTTTTGGAGTGATCTACATACCTCTGGAAGGGATACACGTGTCAGCCTTCTATTTTGTGAAGAGACTGGCTCAAATATCTGCAGATGATGATTTGATGCTGTTTGGAAGGTTCCAATACATTGGTGGATGAGGAGGGCTTGCTGAGTGGGGTTAAAGGATATGTGTAAACCTGAAAGGAGGTTTGATTCTTGCCCTGCTCTGTTTGTGATAGTTGCTTAGTACAATGTGCTGCTCCTCCACTTCACCAATGGGATGTGGGCACTGCTTCTGCCACAGGCTTCAGGGCTTCAGAAATGATGGTGCCCATGCAGTTGAGCTGAGCATCTTGTAGCCGGTTGTGCAAGCTCCATTCTGTGCAGGGCTGTACCATGGGTAAAGTGGGTTGTTAAAGGAGCAAGAGTCCTGTTGTGCACACCTCTGTCTCTTGGTAAGCCCTCACAACCACACAGTTCTTCCACAGATTATTTCTCTTAGCAGTTCAGATGATGCTTGTAGACCATCTTTTTGTTAGAGAATGGGTACTTGATCCACCCATGCACAAAAACTGGCCTAAACCTTCCAGTGTGTATCTCAAAGAAGCATGATTATGGATGGGCATGACCTTTAGGATCTCAGGATCTAGAAAAATTGAAAGCATGCAAGAAATTTTTGTCACAGCAGTTTGGGGGGTGAGGTAAAATGAGCTCAAACTCTCTGCTGTTGGATGTCACGTAAGAAAGGTTTTAACAAACTCTTTGCCAGTAAGTAGTCCACACATGGCTTTCTTTCCCTGATAAACCTCATTATCACGTTTTATGGCATGCAACATGTTATAAAACAGTTTATATCATCACCTTTAGACTACCGCATGTTTTATGACTGGCTGTGATTAGATAAAGCAGGGTGGCATGGAAAAAGGAGAGGTGAATGAAACTGACCGGATATGAAGGTCAGCAGAATTTAGCTTTGTCTTTCACACAAGTGGGCCAGAAGTGTCTTATGACACAAGGGAGTAATAGGGTATAGCGATGGTGATGATGCTATAAAGTGCCTACACAAACATTATGTCTAAGAAGAGAGAATACTGAGAAAGTATGTCTCTCAGGAGATTTGTGAAGATACAAAAAGCCAGACAGGACAGAGCTGTCTGCTACCAGGCTACAAAGAAAACTGTTGCGCAAATTTATGGGAACTGTTGAGGAAGATCAGTGCAGAGACTAAGATAAAATCTGTGAAGTAAGTAGTGGTAAGATGTGAAGGAAGTCTCAGATGAATAAGCATTCGAGGGCTCAGTTTTCAAATGGATTGAATAAGCTATAGATGGCATTCTTACATGCTGGCATTTCAGATTTGACAGCCAAGCTGCACTGGGCAGGAGTTAGTAATTAGCACTGCAAAAAGAAAGCAAACAAGCACTGAGCCAGATGCAAGTGCCTGCTGGACTCTCCTCAGAAGTGAAAGTCTAGGACAGCAAGTATGTGAGATTTGTAACCCACACACAAGTATCTACATGTTTTATGGACACTTCCCTAAAATGAAATATCAAAGTACCTGCTGAAATGACATCTGATATTACTGTAGCCTGCTAGCCAAGGGCTACCTTGGGGCTAGTCTGCATGCCCAGTCATATTTCAGTCACACATTACATTAAAGTTCCACTTAACATGAGTTTTAAGTGGATTAGTTGCTGGTTAATAAGTCACACTGAAAAAATAGCAGCATGTATTATTACAAGCATATCCACAGAAGATGTTAGTGATGATTACAGACAATCTAGTATGATGCTCAGAGTGAATACATAATTGCTTAATCAAGTTTCCACGGCTTACTTAATATGAAGCATGACTACAGTTTCATATCCCAGTGGCAAGCCTGCTACGAGCTGCCTGGGCAAAATTCTGTGACTTTTCTGTCTCTTTGGAGATGGCTGCTGTTACTTTTGGCTTATGATAACTGATAAAACCAATCTCTCCATTCCACTGCCAATGCCACACAAATGGCTGAGGATCAGATTTAACACAAGAGCCTATCAACCTTCTTTAGAGGTAAATGCACAGCATCAGTACTATATGGTGCATGATAGTTCTTCACTGAACTAGCCCAAGCAAATGCCAGACTGTAATAATAGTGATCTGACTGGAAATAAGGAAGTTTGCTTGCTCTGAGATTTAGTTTAACGTGTTGTTTTCAGGTGGCTGTGAAATGAACTGTGGTAAGGACCTGCTCTGACCTGTCATTTAACTCTAAATGGAAGTGTAACAGTTCAGCCAGTGCTGTATAGACACAAAAGTTCTGCACAATTTAAGAGAGAAGCATGTTTGCTCAGGAATGAAAGAAATGTTACCTTTTTACAGGAAAGCCTTTACTTCTAGATGATATCAAACAAATCTTAACTGAATGGATGTCATTAAACAGGTGGTCATTGCCATTGTTATCTCTGGGGTTATCTTTATTTTCTAACCGGAAATGAAAGAGGACTTCCTAAGACGACTTTATCCACTGGTGATTCTTAGTGACAGCACTTCTCGTGGGAGCTGGGAGGCACTCACCTTGGATTTTTTGAATATGAATGACCATAAAAACAGGATTCCAACGCAAAAAGGGAAAGGATAGTAATTGATTACTTTGAGGGAAGTTGCCTTTGTTGGGTGAGAAGTACAAAATGAATCTGGGACAGTTGCTTTACCATGAACGCTACTTCTCTGAAGGACTTAATTGGCTGATGCCGTGACAGTATGTGTAAAGGTTTCTTCCTCCGGAAACTGTCTGCAACATGTAGTTTTATCCTTCATCCACAGAGCTTGCTTAGTATGAGAGGCAGATGAAAGTTGCTCCCTCAAGACTGCTCTGTGTGCCTTGCTCAGGTAGGTATGTGGATCCTGGGCTGCTCGGGTTCATCTTCCAGTTTGGTTGGGACTCCTTCTGACAAGCTTAAGTCAGGCTTGTGCCATCTGAGCTGAAGGAATTTTTCCATCAAATCAGCTCCAACGTTGAAGACCAAGGCCAGCCAGGCCAAGCCAAAAACAATCCAAATTGCAGTTAGGCTTCTGTAGAGTGGGATATAGTGCTTGTTGGGGTTTGCACCTGAAAAATCCAGGAAACCTCATGTGTTAATCTTGACTGCTTTGGCCTGACAGACAACACACACAGTTATAACCTCCCCTTCCCCACAAAGATGTGTAAGCTTAACAAGTTTGTGTAATTTATGGGCATTATTATTATTTTCTTCCTCTTGTTCCAAATCTCAGGTTTAGCTTTGAGCGGTTGGAATAAAATCTCTGTAGTTAAGGTAATATAATAGAAAGAGAAAAATCTAAAGTTAATCAGGACAGAACAAAGCTGAGTGTTTCCAATTGCTGACGAACAAAAATCATCCTAGAAATCTACTGCTCAATACACATTAGCCAAATTTTACTCAAGCAACCCACACGAGATCTCATCTGATTTTAAAATATATGCTTTACTACCACAGTGATATGCTCATTACTTTTTGTATCGTGACATACTTCATTAGCTAGCATTCAAAATCACTCGGAGTATACTTTTTGGAAAGTACAGCCATTTTAAGGAAGTGCTTATGGAAATCTTAACCCCTGGTTTGGTATATATACAAAATGGTCAATCGGTGCAGCTGATACGCATGCAGGACAGCATCACAGCCATCCATTTAGTGTATGGAAAGATACCTCATATGTCTCTACTGCTAAGTTTCAGCCTAGATCTTTGAAGACTATACACTCTCACAAGGGTTCATTTATTTTCACAGCCCTCCAGGGTTTGTTTGTAATTTTCTTCCCACTGTCAGTACTGAGAGTTTCATATTTTACAGGTTTTTGTATTGGGAATGGTAGGCACTTGCTGAAACAAATAATTGTTAGGAGAGGATGTCTCAGAGACTTCAGAGATTTCATTTATATTCCACCTGTCACCCATGGATCACATTCATACAAACTTAGGTATAGTCACTGTTGAATGAGTATTCAGTGTCATACATCACACGAATATGGTGACTTTCAGCTTAGCTGCTCAAGAGAAAAAAATGCCCATGCCACGTATTACCTCATTATTATCAGCGCTCTCTCTCTCATACTGTATTTATAGGGGAATAGTTATCTGTGTTCTCTGTACTTAGGCTTTCACTAGAATATCTAATATCAACAAGGCTCCTCCCAGTGAGGAGAGAATGTGGGCAAAAAGATAAAATTTAACCATGTTTATCCTCATTATTACCTACTACATAGTCCCCAAAGCCAATGGTGCTCAGGGTGATGAAGGTAAAGTAAAAGCCTTCTCCATAGCTCCAGCCCTCTACATAACAGAAAACCAGTGGTGGGAACACTAGAAAAAGCAAGGTCCCTGCAGTCAGGAAGACAGCCACTGCCAGTCTCTGAACCACCTGAAAGATAAAGGGAAGGTATCAGCAAAACAACAGTAAGCATCTGTCTAGTGGAAATTACTGGGTCTGTTTTGCTCTTAAAGCATAAACCTACTCCTTCTGGGAGCTGTGTTCAAAAAGAGAAGGATAAACCAACGCTTCTGTGAACTACAAGCTGACCTTGGTGTTTATCCTTTACATAGATACTGAATCATGAATTAAAAAAATATATATCTCAAAAGTGGGGAAAAAAGATATTTCAAAGCTTTTTGCAATGAGTTTTGAAGTACACTTGAGTCATATTTTCAAAATTACTATAGCAACCATAGGAGTGAAATGTTCACTTTACTTTTTCTATTTAAATGGAGATGCTCTTGTAATCACTTGGACCCAGTCTTTCAGGAATAGCACCAAGCTCATGACACAAAGATTGGCAAGAACAAATTGAGGTTCTCTTTGCTGTGACTGCTTCCAAAGATTTATAAAGTGGCTTGCAAGAGCTCAGCCAAAAATATGTTTGGATAAAATTTGAATGAAGTCAGTTTGCCTGCTTTTATTTTAAAATTAGAAGCATTCAGAGCAGGGCTGTTTTCTGTCAGCACAGAGTAGATCTGTGTCTCTCATTACAAACGTGTGTCTTTTGGGAGATGTTAAGGCCTGCTAAGTTACAACATATGTGGCTGCACCAGATAGATACACGGAATGTCTGCGGATGGGTCATGGACAGGGAAATGGCCCAGTGGTTTGATCTAAGGAGTGAAGATCAGGAACTCGTGGGTTACCAGGGAACACAGTCGTGGCTCTGGTGAACTTTTGACCAGTGCTGCATAGTCTGATGCAAACTCATGGCAATCATTTAACTTCACTTGCGAAGCATTTTGAGAATCACTTATCAACATGTCGTAATTGATTTCTGTTCAAATTTAGCCTATTCCAGAAGTGTAATTGCACTCAATTAGATAATGAAGATTGCACAAAGCTCTGAAATTCACAATGTTACATACTGTCCTGGCTTTTAAGAACTTTCTAGTAGCAACATACAAGGTAGAGGAGAGTAAGTCAGGAATGAAGAATTGATTTTGATTTCCAAAAGCAGGATTAAACTGTGTTTAAAAGGAGGTGAAATGGTTTCCTGGTAGCTTTTCAGAGTGAAGAAGCAGATAAAGCTCCAAAACTTCACCCGGTCATAGGAGTTCTGTCAAAAATTGAGTGATAATTGAAGTTACAAAAAACTAAAAATCACATCCCTAAATTGCACTGAAAAAAACTCAGGAAAGATCCAGCTATACTGGCATGAAAACCCTTGTGGTGAAAGAGCTGCATGTAGCTGAGGAACAGACATAGATAAGGCAGTTAAGAAATGTTTTGCTTATATAAATTAACTGCATTTAATGGTACTTATATATCTTCATCAGAAAATCTTTCCCTGTGTAGGTAAAGAATGCAGCAATTCAGTGATTTTTACAAATGAGAAAGAAAAAAAAAGACACATGAGACAAAGCTGAAATGTTTCAAAATATCTAACCATATCTCCCTTTTCAGTATCTAAAGGGGTCAATACACGGAACCTTTCACTCAGAAACGTGCACTGACTTTGTTACAAACGACCTTCACATATTTCATATTATCAGTGTTTCCCTTATTCCAGTACATCTGGACTAATTCAGTGACTCACTAACAAACTGTTAACTACAGAGAAGGATGGCTTATTTACATTAAAAAAGAAAAAAGAAAAGAAAAGAAAAAAGAAAAAAAAAAAAAGAAAGAGGAAGGAAGTACTAAATTACTGGCACAATCAGGGAAGGTAATTCAAGACAGATTAGCAGACCAATAAAAATAAGTTGTCTTTGCATAATATAGACCTAGATTCTGGGGTAGGTACTAGCATAAGATAGATAATAAGAGCTTGGTTCAGCAGTGTGTGTATGTGAACATACTCTGCTAAAGTCACCAGAACTTAAAGACCCTGCTCAAAATTGAGGCTATGCTTGCTTAACAGTTTTGCTGAATCAGCGTTTAAAAATGCAAATCCAGAGTCCCTCAGGAAAAAGCAAGTTACTATAAAGCTATCATAGATAAATATAGCATATCGATTTTCTGATACAGAGGGCAATATAATTGCTGTATTTCAAAAAGATGTAAACACACTCAAGGAAATCCAAACTAGCAGCTGCAATACCTCCCTGAGAAAATAGTTTCTATTAGTGGGGAAGAAATGATAGATTCATGCTGTACCTGGTCGTGGCCTGGCTTTTGCACCCATCTTTCTAGAGAAATCAGATGAGCATTGAGGCCTTTCCCCAACTGGTTAAGGAAGGCCAAGTTGAGTGGCACTCCAAATAAGGCATAAAATACACAGAAGACCTGTCCTGCCACTGTGCTGGGAGACCGGTTACCATAGCCTGCAACAGAAGAAAAAGAGAGCTACAAGAAAAGGTTTCATGGTTAATCTGCAGACCATCATTTCTTGGGCTTGGAAGCCCACTTCCACTAAGCCTCTGCCTATAAATTGCTATAGCTTATGATAGAGCCCTGCACATTTACTATTGCTAAGAGAACATTTAATGTGGAAAATACCATTCTGAACAAATAGCATGATTTTCCACAAGTCTGATTTTGTCGTGAATGCAACTGAGTACTTCAAAGAGACCTCAGGAATTGCTGTGCATGTACACAGTCATACCACTTATGTCAAAGAGGCACTTGGCCATTTTTGCAGGTCTGATATGATGGATATACAAGAATAGGTATTGTCTGAAATACGTGAGAAAATATAACCCAGAGTAGTCAAGATCATC
>PPHD01007841.1:0-22510 GCA_002909625.1 Bambusicola thoracicus
AAGGAAGGAAGGAAGGAAGGAAGGAAGGAAGGATCATTTTCCATCCAGCAATCACTGAAGTTGTCTTTGCATGCACAATACAGAGGTTAAGGCATGTACCACCACATCTTCTTGTTCTAGCAAAATAATGAAAGTATGTCCCATGGTGACACCTACATTTTGTGTTGGAAGTGTATTTTTGAATGCTTCAGCAACGTAATTCCCTACTAACTATATAATAAGCATGCCAGCCAAGTACATTTTAGTCATTCTAAATGCATTCAGGAGTTGGTCCTCATATCAGTTAGGCTAATTATGAGGTAACTATGCTCATCAGTTCTTGAGATCATTCTCAAAAATTAACAGTCCAAAAGTTCTCCAATGAACTATGGTTGTTCTCAGTACTGTAATGAGTGGTACCACTTCCATTTAGAAAGGGAATCCAGAAACAGCTTAAATCAATGAGATGTCAGAAACTCCTCACATGTTCCTGAAACCCTGCTCACCAATTCAAATGTAAGCATCTACTCCCTCTCCATAGTTAAGTAAGCAAAATGGGATCCAAAACAACACAAAGATGCTTTAGCGAGTGGCTATTTTGTTATTCGTGAAATGAGTGAAATTGAGTGAATTTGAAGAATATGAATGAAAATAACATCCCACTCTTATTTTCTATGTTTATGAATAGCCTTGGCAAAAGTACCTCATTTTCTATAAAACAGAGGCACTTTATAAACATGCAGATATAATGCCAGGATACACAGCTCTTATATATAATTTAATGTTAAACTCTTATTGCTGCTGCAACCATTCAGTCATCAAAAAAGATTAATAAGGAAGAGGAATATAATTTATTCATTAACCTTCCAAACAAGGTATTCCCATTGACACTATACATGCATCACAACTCTCCAAAGATCCAGTTGAAGATCACCCAAAAGTGGATGAACTCAAATCCCCAGCGTCCAAAGAACTTATCTGTTACCAAAAATTTTGATGAAAGATGACCTTTAAAGCCAATATATTTTATCCTGTTTTATTGGGGGGGCAGGGTGCTGGGGATGGGAGAGCTCACTAGGTGTCAAGAAGAAGCCATAATTTCTTACCAGTGTCAATTGATAACAAGTACATCCACAGACTGCGGATTAACCTTCTGAAATGTTCATTAAAAACTTTGAAAGTGGAGAGAAACTTGCATTTTTTAAACTCTTGTGGGGACTGTGAATACAAACAGATTTATGTTTGGTTGCTATTTTTTAGGTTCCTGGGTAAGAGGCAGGCACTAAGGACTTGGGAATCATTTTAAGAAGAACAAAAAAAAATGTGCTGCAAAAACATTAGTTAAATGGAAAATCTACCATTTTTTGTCTTTAGGTTAAGTCTGGCGGTAGGAAAAATAAGTGATATGATCTTATGGTTAATTTAGCTGGAACCCACATGTGAAAACATCCAAATGGTCTCAAGGGATTGTCATCGGTTGTTCACTCAGGTGTAGCAAGTTTATAGTCTAATCTGGAGCTACATCTCTGGGGCTCCGCCAGAAATCTGATGAATTATTATATCATACAAAATCAAACCATATTCAACAGGCTAGATCTTGAGGTTCAGAAAGTAAAGGCTAATGGACCATTATCTAGGTATGGTATATTCATTAATACGTTCATTTGTTCATCAGGACAGCAATAATATCTGATTAAACAACCATAAGAAATATGGTTAAAAAATCAGCAGAAAGCAAAAATATCCTAAATTTTCAGCAAACCAGTTCAAATATTCCTCAGCTACTGATGCTTTTTAAACTGATTCATTTTTTTTATCTAAACTATATGTTGTTTGGACTAGAGTCTCCTCGTAAATTTGATAGGGAATAATGATCTGAAGGACTGTAGCTCAGACACACTTCTCTGTCCAGAAAGACCTTCTGGAAGCTCATGATTGTTGTGTGAATGAAATGAAATGATTCTCTGTTGTTTTTAAATACTCTGCTTTCACAAACTAGGATTATTTATCAAAAGTCAATGAAAAATGTTGCTGAAAATCAGAGCAGTTTATAAGTGGTAGCATTTGATTGAAGCTCTGTTTTAACGGATTAACAAAACAAAACTGAGAAGAGGAAGCCCATTAGAAATCATTTTTTGTAACCACCTGATTCATTTTTCCTAGGAATTACATAAGAGAGTTCTCCTGGGATGAGACATAGTCCTGTGCTGCCCCACAGGAGATCAACATCTTGAATGTTCAGTCCCCTTTTCAGATAAATACATAAAGAATATGGGGGAGAGCTTTTCGCTCTTCCCCTATCAGGCAAAATGCCCACTGAATTCAATAGGATTTTTTCATGAGTGAGTCAAGAAGGATTTGGCTCTGGAAGGACATAATGACTGAATAGACTTGGTTCCCATTGTGCTGTGGTATGGTAAAACATGCAGTGCTGGAGTGCATTCTGTCAGTGCTTCTGACTTCCAGAGGATATGGTAATATCTCGTTATTGTAAACTAGAAGAAAGGGATCTGGTAGAATTAGGACTGGAGATTACTGTAGGGTTTTTCAGTAGTACAGAAAAAGCAAAGAAATGTAACCATTATGAATACAGGGTATTAATAGTTTACATTTGCTCTGTGAACTGTCTTTAATTCCAAGCAAGTTGAGGCAGATGACATGTTTCTCAGCAGTGCCTAGTGACTCCATTCTAACTTAGGGATACATTATCAAAGATGCGACTAAAATGGCTCAGCTTGCAAGTTATTGATTGTCTTGTGTGAAGAACTAAATGATTTACCTCTCCCTAATTTCATTGACTTTACAAAGCTGGAGTGTTTTGTTGGCTTTGGGAAGCAAGGCATCTGAAACAGGCCTAATGAAGCACCCTGAGAACTTGGCTGAGGCAACAAGGTAAAACCTGGTGTATTCTTTGGCTCAGCTATATGCATTCCCATACACAGTGCCTGGACACCTCTATCACAGTGTGATGCAACTACTCTATCATAGGGTGATCCAAGATCAAGTGACCCATAAATCCTGTATGCAGGTTGCAAGTTCCAAACCATTCCTGTAAAGATAACAGAGTTGACATAGTTGATGTAAATCACAGCATATTATATAAGCAAGCTCTGTCCATTTGTAGATCAAGCTGCAGTGTACCTTGAGCCCAGGAAAGGAAGTAACTCAGGCCATGTTTTATCCTGCATATGACTCAAATCTTGTTGATTGGTCAAGGGCTTTTGTCTAAGTGACGGTATTTGAAAGCAGATATGAACACAGATAGTAACCTGGGTTAAATGCTTTTGCTCAGAATATGATATAGATAAGTTAAATTTGCAAATACAGCAAATCTTATTTGCTCAGATAAAATCTGAACCAAATCTTTAACAAATCCTGAGCACTATGGTGTAGCCAGTATACTCTAGACAGATACTTACTAAAGCGCGAATGTATCTGGCTTTGCCAGGTCACCGTGGTATAAATGGGAACAGCTGCCATGTTAACAACTAAATCTGGAAGACATCAGTTGTGCCTATGACCCATCTCAGCTGCAGCCATCCTTACCTATGGTCTGATACTTTGAAGAACATCCCAACAGGCACAGAGGTTGTTCCATCCCTCAGAAAGCTGAAACCTTCCCGTTAAAAACATGTTTGACTGTTACAGGGAAAGTATTGGGGAAATCCATGTGTGATTTTTTAGTCACCCTGGCACAGACAAAAATCAATGTTCGTTCTATTTAGAGTGTTTGTTCTCCATGACAAATAGTGCAGCTCTTGATGTTCTCTGTTCCAAAGGAATTATATCTGTAAGTCCTTTGACACACACACAGATTTTTTTTTTCTTTTTTTCTGAAAAACACACTGAAAATTAATTTATACAGAGTTTACGTGCTGTGTATGAGATGTGTGCATCTCTGTATACACACACACACGAAGAAAATAATGCTAAGCTGTAAAGTGGAAAGTACGAAATATACAGTGAAAACAGCAAGGGTTAGTGTGAATTAGTGATGCTATTAAAAACAAAAAACAAAAAAACACACCACACCAATCTCTGAATTCTATGTTTACAGAGCCTTTGAGATTCTCAGTGTTCCTGGAGTGCACAACATGAACTTTTATTTAACATAAACCTATCTTTGATGTGCATTATTAATTGATATTTATAGTGAAGTGCATTAAGACTTATCTGGCTGTAGGTACTAGTATAAAGCCATAAATATATTTATCTAGTTTTTATAATTCCTTAATATCACTCACTAGTGAAGCAGAGAATAATAGATATTTGATATGAATAAGATCGGCATTTGTATCTAAATAAAGGAGGAAATGCATCTGCTTTCAGTAGATCTCTCTTTTTAATGTTTCAGCCTGCAAGAAATGCACATTAATAGCAGCTTCTTCCCTGAGGAAGGTTTTGAACTGGAGTACTTGAGAAGAAACTTACAACAGAGCAGCCTAAAGTGCCACCCAGTCCCTTTTAATTAGCACATCTAAGTCTCCTACATCCCAGATATGATTGAGAATTTCTGCCATTTCATTTTAATATCAGTGTTATATGCTAACGTTTGTCAGACTAAGCTAAAAAGCCACTTCTTTTTATGTTGTTTCCCACATGCAGAGCAGACCTCTTACATTTTTGTTGGCTGCTAACGTACTAAGCGTTTTTTGGCAGCATGCGGTTCTGGATTGAAGCCATGCATGCAAGTCTTCCACAGTAAGTATGGCCCAAAGGATTAGAGATCAATGGATTTAGTTATCTGGTGAAGTTCCCCTGCCTCTCTGGTGCTATTAAAAGGTTTTGCTATTGTAACGAGCACCAGAACTTTTCATTTTAAACTTGCCTGACTGAGGCTTCCACTTAGGCTACAGAGTATAAGAAAGTTACTGGACTTCCACAGGCAGCTTTACTGTCATGCCACTGAAATACAAGTCCAAGAAAAAGTCCAAGCAGATATTTCATACATCTGAAGGCAAAAATTCTGCATGTAGGAAAAAAAGAAAACAGAAAGAGAAAAAAAAACAATCCAACATTTCAGTGTGCCATCCAAAGACACAGCCTTAGAGAAAATTGACTTCTAATTAGTTCATCATCAAACTCTGAGAAATAGGGTAAAGCCTGTTTGAAAAAAGTCTCTTGTCTGCAGCAGCACAAGCTTGAGGGAAAGGAATCCTTGGTCCCAAGAGCTCTGAGGCCTCCAAACCACAGACCTGGCCAGAATCTGGCCTGCCGCAGGGTGTTGGCTGAGCAGTATGGACACTACCCGTTGCTCTCTGCTTCACCACTAGTTCCCGTGCTTTTGTGCGCTGTTCAAAGCTACTGATTTGGGCCTCAAAATATCTGCTTCCTCCCCCTTCCCTCCACAAGGCAATTCTCACAGCTGCCGCTGAGATTTTCTCTGCAGTGCATGTGTGGTGATTCCTCCTGTGTTTGGCGTCCCCAGTACAGCAGAAACGTAACATAAAGCCCTTCAGGATTTGGACCATGCTGTGTGTGAATATTCTGGCTTTCACGTTTGAGGTACTAAGCAGTTTTTTTGTTTTTTTTTAACCATGGAGCTTCCTGGGGAGAGAAAAAACATGAATCCTGCTAATTTAACATTGAATTTTGTAAGGTGAACAGAATAAGCCATTTCAGGCATTTTCTTTCATAGTGTACTCTTGCTAGTAGGTAAAACAAAGTTCAAACTTCTGTCCATCCAATGAGTATAGGAAGTGGAATTGCAAAAAGGAATGTCTCTACACCTTCCTGCGTTTTTTACTGATGACTAGATATAACTTCAGACACTATTCCTGTAGCTGCCAAGCTTCATATAGTTAATATCTTCAAGAAGGAAAATTAGAAGAGGAAAGTTATAGGAGAGTAAATTTTACCTTCACACCTATGCATTAGCAAGCTACACAATGAGTCCTCTAATTTTACTGATATTCCAATCTCCAAAAAAAAAAAAAAACACAAAAAACCTCTCCCACAGGCTTCTTCCATTCCAGGATCATATAGATAAGTTGGAGTTTCCATTAACACAAGCTGAACTGCTTGAGATGTATCCAAACCGAATTTGTGAAAACCCCACAGGTTTAGAAGTTCACTCCTTATTGCTTTTTAGGTGCTTCTAGATTTCCTAATTATTAAATTATTGGCTGATTTTTTTAAAAAGCATACCTACTGTACTGGCAGTCTTCATATTAATTTTCAGATTTTTCTGATGCCTTAAAAGTTGGTGTGTCCATGCAAGATGCTAAAATAATTACTTTCCTGTGTCTAGAGTGCACTAAAATAGTTTTCCTCAGTCAGTCTCTGCTTCTGCAGACAGTTTGAGGACAGGAAAGCAAATTAGGATCTTACCTTTATCAAAATTGGAGCTGCTCTGTGTCTGAGGTTTACCTCAATGCAGTATAAATGCAGGAGCCATCCAAATGCCTCAGGTATGAGTGCTGTCTTTGCATGGAGGCACATGTGCCATGAAGTCTCTGTTCCCAGCTGTGACCCTTTCCTGTTTGTGTTTCCATTCCCAAGGCACCATCTAGCCCATTACACTGCACACACTGTCAGCATCTGCAGGTGTCTCCAGGTAGAGCTCATCTGATTTGTTTTCTCTTCTACTTCATCTCTATTTTAAAAACAAAAGTACACTTCTTATTAATAATCTTCCCCTCACCCTTTTATTACGTTGCTGGCTATAGCCTTCTGTAAGCGAGTGCACAAACAGCTGTATTTACTTTTCTCCTTTTTTTATTTGTCCATTTCCTCCTGCTTCTACTGCAGTAATCTCAGAGCAGATTCCATGCAAACAGACTTGTGCGATGTTGAGCACTGCTAGGGGCAGCAGATAGTGACAAAAGAAAGCAAGGCATAGTCAGCATCCCTGCCACTTGCTCCAGCATGAGTGCTGTTAAAGGAAAATGCGCAGAAATAGGCCACAAAGAGTTGGCCAGAAGTGAGATGATTACACGATCTGTACAGTCATAAAGGATTCCTCCTGTTTCCTCATTAGGCTGGCAAAATGTATCACAAAAGAGCACATGGAGCGTGATCTAGCAGCAGAGGATTTAATGAAGAGAATTTGTCTGTTTCTCTACTAAGTGGCACCAACAACTTTCAGCTTTCTTTTGTTTTTCACTTACCAGTGGGGAAATTATGTTTAATTTAAAGTATTTCTCAACAGCTTACCAAGAAAACAAACCTAGAGGCCAATGTCCAAACTTGTTTTCTGCTTGTAGGTGACTCACACTGATCTTATTCTCAGTCCATGTTTATATGTTAATGCAATCATACCTATGTCCTTCCCCTCATTTCCCAGCATGTCTTCTTTCACTACTCTTCTTGTAGCACTCCCCAAAGGTTTGCCTGTATCAGTCCACAGTGACTGATTTACACACTAGAAAGTCTCAGAAAGCATAAAGATGCATCATGCATAGCACTGCTTCAGTTTAGAGCAGGGACATGCACAAATTAATTCCCATGATATTTATGGGAACTTAAGCGTAGAGGGGCAGAGAATTAAAAACAGGGATGCTCCCTAGCAGGCAAGGAAACTGCTGGCTAATATACTCCCTTGGATGAAATCTCACCAGGAAAGTGTTTGGAACCTAACCCTAGACTTCACATGCCAAATCCTTCAGTCTGGTGCTGTGCTATATGTACCAGTCCAATCTGTGGCAGTGCGTGACTCAGCCAGACCTCACACAGCTGAACTGGGCTTGGAAGCCTCTGCCTATGAATTCCTGGTTTAGACTTCACTTTCCCTGCCTGTTTTCTATTAGCTCTGTGGGTTTTCAGGCTTTTATGGCAATCCTCTGACTGAAAATTACTGCTGCCCAAGACAGCCTAACTGCCAACAAGGTTGCAAACACAGAAGATCTTTTTCAGTAATTCTTTGGGGCATGAAAGGTTGGTTATTTTCAAACTTTTCATTAAATGTACATTTCTGAAAGCTGAAACATTAATTTCCATACACTCTCTCTCTCTCCCTCTCTCTCTCTATTTTTTTTCCTCCCTCATTCTCCTTTTTAAGCTGACATCAAGAATTCAGGCAGAGAGAGAGAGAGGGAGGGAGTGCAAATATATTTTTTCATGTAACTCTACTGAAGGCAGGGAATTTACACTAAGGAAAATCTGGGGCCACTCTGTTTATTTTCTTCTTCTGGGTTTGCTTATTTTCATGCCACTTAAAATTACATTTAATTGCAACAGTTCTCTATCTCATTTTCAGTTGCACTCCTTTCCCAGCATTTTCCCCAGTACACTTGAAGAGAAAGACTGAATCAGTTTGGAAAAATGTGAATATTTTTGAATGTGTGGACACTTCTCACTTCTCAAGTGTGGGAGGAATATTTTACTGCCCACCTACCCATCACTCAAATGTCCCGATCAGGTTATTGAAACAAATTGACCTTAGGAATAATTATCTGAGGAGAAGGATGCTCAAAAGGCACATCAACTACCATCTATGCTTTTTTTACCTATGTATCATAAGCCCAGGCTGGTTTCAGAAAATAAGCTGAGGAATACCTAAACCCTCTAAGGCACTCACTACTCATTACTCTAGTGATCTGAAGTTCCATTACTGGCCAGTAAAACTATTCATACAAAACTCTCACTCTGCTCCAGTTGCATTTTAAAACAGAAGTTTAGACTACATGAGACATCTGTAGTCTGATAGCCATGGCTCTGACACGTGGCCTGCACTGGGGAAAGGGGAAAACATAGACTGAGGATTTTGCTGAAAAGCCATCTGCTGGGGTTTCATGGCATTCTCCAGCACAACCTCTTGGACCATATTCAGGCTTACTTTCATTTGAAAATTCATCAAACACTCACATGCTGGAGCTTAATTCTCTGGGAAGTTCATGACAAGTAAATTTCAAAGTCACACATGGGTATTCCCATGCCTGAGTAGTCACAAAGGGAATGGTTCATTCTTCAAGGGAGCAAAACAGTGCCACGTGACCTAAGGAAGCAATCTTAACTCTGTTACACATCCTGAACACTGTATATGGAATATTTGGAGACAGCTGTTCATGATTAACCCAGATAGGTTTTAAAATATTTACATTCTTCCTCGTGGCCCTGATTCAGCAAGGTAGACAGGCATATGTGTAACTAAGCAAACAAATAGCTGGACATGGTAGGAAAGCATAGTGTGAGTAATAACTGAGAAGTTTTACTTCTCCTATTACTCCCCTTTCACTGGACAGATGGAAAGAAATTTAGTTGTAGAAAAGATGGGTAAGTTGGGGACAGTGGCCTTGCATGTTGGAAATATATTGTTGTGACCTGCTCATGGATCAGTGCTAGCCTTAGAAATATGGAATGTCACACAAGAGTAAAAAGCATGTGGGATAATTTTGAAACAAGTCCCAGTTTAATTTATTTTTAATGTCAAAACTCTGTTGCATGTGAGTTTTGCTTGTGGATTTTTCATGAGCAGGAAGAGAAGATACATTCATTGGATGATTTATGCATTTCAAATTATTTGTTCAGCTCACTGCAGAAGGAATTGATACGCTGCAGAAATCCATATTACATCTATTTCACCTTCCTGTAGCTTTGAGGATACATGGCAAAACAGCTTTGCTTAATGCCATATTCATGTGTCCTATGGGAGAAAAACTATTTTTTTGTTCTTTTCCTGCATCTATATATTCATTAAACATACACACATACACACACACAGAAGCACTGAAATATGAAGAGATCTCAAAAGCAAAGCAAGCTGAGTAGGAACATGTTTCTGAATTTGTTTGCAAACCTGCGACAGTGAACAAGTCTCAAGAAATGATATAGTTAGGTGAGTCTGCAAAGTTTTGGGAAAGTTCTTTGAATGTACATAAACATGATGTGTGTAGGCAAATGTTTAACTTGCTTTTTTTACTTCTACAAATTATATTATGAAATCAGAAGTCTGTGACTTCTTAGGAATGTCAAATCAATGCATTCCTTCAAAACAGATAATTGCAGGGTACTGCTCTGCTTCTCAGCTTCTATAGTTTTGATTGTTCCACTTTCAGACTGATAATGATCAGACGCTTCAGTTGTTTTAGCTGTTCATTTACATAATACAGGTAGTTTTGGAAACATCACCTGCAGCCCCAAATATAGTGCGTTAGATGCTGCAGACTGAACAGAAAAGAAGCAAACACTTTGACTCAATGCAACTAGAGGACAGAGACAAGTCTTGTGCTTTCATTTGCTGCCCTTTGATCACAGGGACCTACATTTTAATCCATCCTAGGCAGAATAATGGAAAATGTATTTGATCTGATACCTGTACCAGCACTACTTTAATACACCTCTCTCTAAGATTCAGGATTGAAGTACCTAGATTTAAAATGTTTTTCTAGTGCCAAAAGAGATTGAATTTGACAGATTAGGATTTATGAGTACTGCTAACATGTAGTAGGGGTCATCTGATATGGTCACTCATATATTGTTCCTATGAGAGAATGTACTGTAGTGGCTGGGAAGTAGCAATGTGGAAGATATAGTGTGTGTCTTGTTACCACACATGTAATTAGGATCTTAATGAGAAGCTTTCTGTTAACATCATATTACGGCTAGTGACCTAGAGTGATACAAAGTCAATGGACCCATTACATTGCATGCCATACTGTACAAAGTCCCACTGAGAGCCACAGAATATTGAAGGGCCATCCATATGATGCCCTCAGGGTCTATTCTCCCTTCAATGCATATGTATAACTCTCATTAATGTTAATAGCAGTTATATCTGAATAGTTAGGGGAGAACAGACCCTCTGTTTAATATGAAAGTGTACTTGGAGGTGATTCCACTGGAGCTTTGGGATCCAACACAATGTCAATGAAGTTACTACCAGTGATATCCGAACACCAAGTGGAATCAACAGGTTGTTGTGCACTGTTCACACAGTGTGTCCAAAATGTATTGTATTCCTCACCTCCCAAAAAAGATCTATAGTTTATGCCAAGATTGAGTCCACATAAGCCAAATCTACTATATTCTTTATTTGTCCCTTCCTAATATGAAATGGTCTCAGAACATTATCCCTGTTTCAGAGATGAGAAACTAAAGAAAGGTTAATCTCACCTAGCATTCATAGTCTAAAGACCAGATTAATATACTTTTCTAGACTCTTCTTATAATTCACAGGAACTGTAAGGTACCTAAAGAAGAAAATAGATACTGGTTGTTTTGAGACAAAATGAGTCATCCTTTAGGAGTGCAAATTTCCTTCCTCTGACTGCACAGGAAGTGGAGACTTACCTGATTTATGTTTTATGAGATGACTGCAACCACCCCATGATCATACAATATGTATATATCTGTACAATATCTATCTTGGACCTTGGTCTTTGTCAACTCAACTGCTCCAGCCACCTTTCTTTCTTGACAGTAACTCAATCTCTGGAAAAAAATCTTATAGTTGAAAATGTTACAATAACCTCTGTGATATTCAGTAAGTTTTTACTGTAGAGCAGCATATTCTCTGTGCCACCATAGGCATAGCTGCAGAGGCACTGTTTGGCACAGATAGGATTATGAACATTTTCTCTACGTACACTGTAAAGCAATGTTTAAAATTTTTTAACTAAAGTTTGTAACACTGAAATTTCTAAGCATTGGCCTAAGTCCCACTGAAACCCCTGGGAAAGTCCCTCTATGACTGACAAAGAGCAGCAAGAGAAGACAGTTCTGATAGCCAAGGGGAGTTGGGAACAGGACCAGAGCAGGCAGGAGCAGTGGCCTCACCAGTATGAAGCACAGTCCCATCACATTCTAGCAAGAAAAACAGAGCAGATTCAGATTCAACAGAAGTCCAGTGGTCACTCTCGGGTCTGTGCTGGTGAAAGACAAGCCAGAAAGTCAAATCAGTGTAGATCAGATAGGGGCCAAAGTTGAGAATCTGATCTTGATGTCAGATCTCATGTGAAGGAGGGACAGACAACGAGACAGAAAAAGGACAGGCATCTATGCCCCATGAACACTGATCCTGATCTCAGGCAAACAAACTCCCAGCTTAGAGAGGGACAATGAGCTCAAGGCTCTGACAGCTATTGCTTCAGAGTGGAAAGTCCCAACTTAAATTTCCAGAATGTTCATGCTGTTACATTTAACTTCACACTTGCAATAAGATTAATCAAAGTCACTAAGCATTTTGAAAGTAGATATGGATCACATATCCTACTGTTGCTAGAGGAGGAACTCATGAAAGTATAAATGGACATATACCAGGCAAGGTACTTTTAAATGATCATGATTGCAAGTCAATAAGTCCTGTACCTCTGAGGCTTTCTGTTGCAGTTCTCTTCTGCTAATATCCAGGCTGGCAATTAACCATCTTGTATTGAATCATTAGACCACCTAGGAGCCATGGCAAGGACAAAACCAAGGTAAATTTGAATTAGAGTACAATGACAGAATGAGATGGTACCCTGTTGTCAAACCTTCTCCTTACCTCACCAGCATATCTGACTACTATCACTTCATTTCAGTATCTTCCCATCCCTCAGGCAATGACTTAGCTGTGATTATTCTATGACCATTTAATCTTTTATCAGACCACACTCTGACTCACCCTACTCTGTTCAGCACCTAAAAGCATGTTCCCAGGAAGCAGGGACAAGTCATCAGCCTCAGCGCACTCAAGTTCAAAGAAACATTTAAGATTCTTTTACTGCTGTATGTAGCCCTTGTGTGTGACAGCAGCTATCAAGTGTGTTGCCATTCCTAGGTTGAACCCCTACTCACTAAAATAGCCACTAGGTTATACTAGCCACTACACTAACATGGCTGTGGAGACTACATAAATTGTTACTTTTTTGTCGCACTATAACTTCACATTTTCTTACACAAATATACGTATTTGTGAAAATGCAGGCTATTTATTTGAAAGGCAGCAATGACTGTGATGGAGGATTAAAACCCTAGAAACAATAATTTCAACTAATGCTAGAAATCTGTGGTTCAGACATACTCAGTGTATAATGTAGCCATAGTCCTAACGTTTATACTAAAAAATAAATGCAAGACTGAAATCTTTTTGAACAAAAACAGGTCGAGGAGGAAAAGGACTGACTGCGTATGTATGTGTGCATAGGTATCTGCATACAGCCATACCTAAACTGGGCATTGGATAAACACCTCCTTCTCTCTCTGTGTATGACTATACCTTTAGATATATACACTGAGTGTGTGAATACACTACATTTAGTTAAAAAATAAAGACTTCTATTCATATCTGCCTTGATAAATGCATAAATGTACAGACAGTTTCTTGGCCACAACTACTGCATGCTTGACAGATATGGTCACCTCATACCAGACCTCACCTAGACCTGGGGCAAAGACAAATCCAGTTTGATTGATTGGGATATTGTGTATTCATTCATTAGTCCAGGCTTTGGCAGACAAGACCTGGCAGGTATCTTCTTGTAAGCAGACGGCTTTCCTGGTGTGGTCTTGGCTTTTCTGGCAGCTTTGCTGTGAAATTTTATACACTTCTGTGGTGGGGATTAAGGCTATCAGGACTCCAAGATTTCTCATATATTAGACTGAATATTCAGACTGAACACATTGTACTCCCCATCTCTTAGAAAATGAGGTCTGTGTTGCTGCTGCTGGGCTTTCCTATGCAGATTGGATGTAAAGTGTATATTTTTCAAAGGTGCTTTTGTTTTGTTTTTTTTTTGTTTGTTTGGTTTTTTTTTTGTTTTTGTTTTTTGTTTGTTTGTTTGTTTGTTTTTTAAGATAAGAAAACACCTGGAATTAATATCAGGTTTTACATAAGATTCTCTTTCAGTTGATTTCAGCGCTGTCCCACTGTCTCACAGGCTGTTTTAATATTCCCTCCAGAGAGAGAATTAAAATGAAAAAGGGAACCAAGAGAAATAATCAGAAACCCAAACCAAAATTTTCAGTGGTAATACGTGGTTTTTAAGTCAATTATGTGTCATCAGGACAGGTTTGCAGGGTTAGAGATAACTCACACTTAAAGTTGGTATTAAGATGTGTACTTTGGGTACTGAAAGAGACAGCAAAGGAAAACACTTCTTGTATTGGCCATTTAATATTTTTGTCATTCATGATTTTCCCCAGATCATAAATCCATCACTATGTAAACTTGCCAAGAAAAATGTAAAGCAGATCACACTGCGCAGCATATGATTTGTTCAAAGTGAGTTATGTTCATCAATTAAAAAGAGCCAAAAGACTGAATTAAAATAAGTTGTCTCCATTCTTATTCTCAGAAAACATATTTTATATTACTTAGCTGGTAAAAAATACATTCATATCCACTAGAAGTCTCTTTAAATACTTTCAGAGCAGAATAAAAATCCTTATTATTGGGGAAAGAAAAAAAAAAAAACCAGACCCATCTTTTTGAGGTGTTTTTTATAGGTAGATATTCCCAATCTATGAAGTCCAAAAGTAAGAAAAAAAAATTATTACAAGTTATTTACTTGTATTTTTAAAGCTTTCAGATATATTAGGCTTTGGGATGGTAAGTAAAGAATGTATATATTGCTTATCCACTTCTTTTGTTTTTCAGTCAACACGTATTCTTTGTTTTTAATTAAATGAAGCTGACAGTATTATAGTCTCTTCACTCGCACCTACTGAATGCCAGATCAAAACTAAGAACAGTTACAGTCTCTGAACCTGGAAAAGCTTAGATTAATTCTTGACTTTATGACTATGATTTGTTCTGTTGCCTTCAGTGGACTGATTTTAATACAGCTTCTGACTGTGCAGGGAGGTTTGCAGGCAGGTTTGTAAGTAATTACAAGCACAAAAAAATGAATACATTTATTGAGGTCACTATGACATGTCAAAAGAGGGAGATCAAAATTCTTTTGAGAGGACTTAGAGATGTATTATTATTAAATAATTAAAAATTACTAAATGATTCATGCTTTGTTTTGCTTTCTTCATTCAGTGTTTAACAGATAGGATTTTCTGTTACTTGATTAAAGATAACTACATTTCCTGTGAGGGCACAGCCAAAATTATTGTATAGTATTAACAAATAAAAGATTGGTTAAAATAGGCCCTTTGCAGGTACTCACTGAACATACCTAATATTTACCACTGGGATCTTCATTTTGTTTCTCAGGTAGCTTAGATAAGTAATCTTTTCACTGTACTAACAATAGCTATTCTATAACTACCCTCATTTGAGTTTAGTAACTTTCGGTGTATGATTGATCGCATGCTATTTGTTTTTCTTTTTCATCAATGCCTAAATCTTTTATAGTTAGAAGATGAAGCCGTCCCATTAGCTGTAATTGGTGCTGGATCACACTTCTGGAAGAAAATAATAGAGTGTAATATAATTCATACTCAAATGTGTTCACTGAGAATTATGCCAGCTTCTGTGAATAGCACCCATTCCTGGTACTAGGTGTTTTTAAAAAGCTCCTAAAATACAATATTATCTCACAAATACAGTATAATACCAACCCATATGAGAAATCTCCCAAGAAGAATCTCCATTTTCAAATATTTTTTATTCAAGATTGCTATTATTTATAGCAATCTTTATATAGATAGCCAAGAGGAACAGTGGTAGAGACTACCATAGAGAGCAGCAAATGAAAAAATAAAGTGATTTCCATTTATTATAACAATCTTTAAGAGAACATACTTACACTTTCTAGTGGTGTTGAGGTAACAGTATATGCAGTTGACTACTTATACATTAAAGATATATTTTAAAAATGGGTAGAAGATTTGTCTATGTAGGTAACCAGAAAAATTACAGACAAGTCCATCAACAAAATGTAGTTGTACAGATAGGAATAGTGAAAAAGGAAAATATACCCTCTTTTCAGATACTTGTTTGGTATAAAAATGCTGCACTCTCATATTTATTGAGGTGACTTTTAATAAAAAGCCCAAAGAAGAATTATTTTGCAAACTAGATAAAAATAATCTAGTTTCTTTGTTTAATGATGTAGAGTTTGTTTTTTTTAATTTTCTTTTTTTTTTTTCTTTTCAAGATGACTAGCACAAAAGCCATGTTTTTAATGCTGCACTAGCATATTTGTAGCAAGCATAGAAAATACTATGTAAATAATCATATAACAAGAATGCTTTCCCACCATAAACTTGGACTTCTTGCTGTATGTTTGTATTTAACTTAGTTCATTCTGGACATAGGTTTGTTTTAAAGCAACAATACTAGGGAATGGACACTTGACTGGCAGGGCAGACCTTAGATCTGGCTACTCCTTGGAGTACTGAAATGAGAGAGCTTTGGTTAGTGAATGTCATTGCATTGCCACTTCATCATCTGTTATGTGATTTGTCTAAGCAGGGCTGGTCAGTAAGATAGTCCCCATAGAGAAAAATAATATCCTGACATGAACAGAATGCTTTAGTGTGTGCCCAATCTAAATAAACAAGTTGAAGAGAAATAAGAGATCTGCTCTCCTTCATCCTACTAACCACAGACTATATAATGGCAGTGATTATGACTTTTTCACTGCATTTCTAAAGTGCAGGGGCTTGTGTTCAAGACAGTTGGATGAGAGCACAATGAAGTTCTTTCACCTTGGGCACTCAAAAGAAAACCAGGCTGCCAAACAAGACACAGAAGAAGAGCTATTTTTTTCCAGTCTGCCATGCTGTTTCATTCTGGAAATGAGAGTGGGCCTTGATCAGCAAAGCTGGTACCAACACAACCCCATGTCTAGCAGTGGCACAGCATTTGTACCCTTTCGGAGTCTCACCGTATAGTACCTGTCCCAGATACAGTAGCTACAGAAGTCCCTGCTAATCTGACTCTCCTTCTTCATCCTTCACTCTTCTCAGTTCCCAGCTATGTAGACTATGGCTTAATGCCATAATTCATCCCAGATAATTAATCATTTAAACACCTCTCTCCTAAATGCATTATTAGCCCTATGTTGCATATAGTGAAAATTGAATAGATTAAGTGGTTTGCCCATATCCACAGGAGAAATCTGTACTGATTGGGATCAGTCCCATCAAATACACAGGGTCAGCTTCAAATGTGAAAGATGTAGTCTACTCAAATAGATCTGTAATGACAAATAACATTTTAACTTCATTCTGATATCCACTTTTTGGTGTTTCTCATTCAACTAACATTTCCTTCAGTATTGGTTGGAAGGGGAAAACTGAAAATTTTGTCTAAGAACATGGTATTAGTGAGCCATGTGAAAAAAATCTCATAGCATCATTACTCAGGAAAGATAGTAGCTAGAGTAACTAGAGTTTTCATGATTTACCCAAGGGAGCCTGTGGCATTGGTGGAAAACAGATTCAGAATTTCTGAATCCTAGTCAAGTTCTATAACCACAAGATGACTTTAGGACTAGCTGTAACCTTCAACTGCCCCTGCCCAAGAATTCAGCCAGGCGCCTCTGAATCAATGAGAAGTAGTTTATTTCTCTTGATGAAGTATAGATAAATCTGAGTGAGTCAGTAGGAACCATGTAGTTTTTCCTCCAGTGAGACATAAACTGGCATATAACATATTGCATTTTCTTCTCTTCCAGAGCAGTTTTCTTCCTTTTCCACAGGTCTATGAGTTTTTAAAGCTCCATCCAATCTTAAAAGCATACAGGGAAACTGGTTCCCCATTGACACAGGATAGAGATGAACCTTCCTTAGAGAATGAGTATTTATGTGTTCTGTTTCTCTCTGATAGTCATTTTTCCAGAATTGAGAATACATAAAGATATTTTTAGGAAACCGCAGCACATGCCAAATACTTGCCTGAGTGCTTTATGACCTTATGGTGAGGCCTCTTTAAGGGGCAAAACATTAGCATAGAATAGTGGCAGGATTCTGTTAGAGAAATATTTTTAAAAAATACATGGTTAATTATTGTTTCACTAGAGAACAAAGCAACACATCCCTAATAAGAACAATATTCTTGAATATTGGGGTAGGATAGAACATACATGCTCGCATAAAGAGGCTTAATTTTCCAGGAATGGAATTTGCACATTTATTGTCCCCATAGAAAATTTACTAATCTATAATTTCATTCCTGAAATAAACTAAGGTGATTCAACTCCAGTAGAACCAAGTACTTCAGCAAATTCCTGGTCTTGAACTCATAAATAGACCCATCAATTAAATATAATACTATTTTGAGTCAGAAGGAGGACTGAAAACAGGGGAAACCAAACTGAAAAAAGAAGACATGAGAAAGACAAGAGACTAGAAGGAAATCCTGATCTTAATATACAGCCTTAAAGTCAGCTAAGAATCTTCATTAACAGCCTTTTTCCTTTCTTTCTGGGAGGAAAAAAAAAGGCTGCCTTTGGGCATGAAAGTATTGAAATTAAATCAAATTCTTTCATGGTCAAGGTATAATAAGAATACCCCAAGCTTTTTCTCATCTTCACATTCATTTCCTATGTAGAAAGAACTGAAGGAATAGGAGCATTTACTAGAATTTGTTGATAAAATCTTATGGAGTCAAATTATTTTTCCTTCAATTTTATATGCATTAGTGCTTCTGAGCATACAGGATCTGTGTAAGGTACATCTTTGAATACATAAGGCATTGCCAGGCTTAACAAAAAGAGGTGGTAGGCACCCATCCTATAAGTTAAGTGTTACAGGATGATGCCAGACAAAATCCAGGCATTACTTATGAATTATACAATAAGAGGTATTTGCTGTAAATCTCCTATGCATAGCATGGTGGGAAAAGTAACATCTAAAATGTTGTTTCCAATAACCTTAAAAATTAAAATGGGAATCTTCATGGAAAAGCTGTGGGAAGGAAAGCAGAAAGAAAAGAGGAAAAGGAGAAAGAATTAAAGTTTTTTGTTCTCCCATCCAGAAGCATTGTTTCAGTTAAAAACTTAAGCACTTGCTCAACTTTCACTGCATTTCTGTTTCTATTAAATTCAATAAACACTGTTGAATAAAAGAGATTGTTTCCACAACTTTGATTTCTGATGCACTGTAAGAAAGAAACATATTGAAATTCAGGTTTTCCTGGCACACCAGCCTGTCATTAGTCTCATTTTGCACGTCCACTGTCCCTTTAATTAATAAAAGATTGTGTTACCAAAGTTAAGAATGAAAATTTTAGCTTTTTGTTTAACTCTCATGTAACACCTGACCACTGCTAAAAGAAATACTTAACATGAAATCAATTCACGTAATAGTCACAGATTCAAGAGCAAAAACATTTTATGAATACGAAATATTCTTCCCAAAACATATCTGCAAAACTTTTAATAACAGTAAGCTTTCATGAATAATCAGTCAACATTAAAGACAACAGGACAGATTCAGTCCATACTTAATCTATAAAATAGTATACTTGAGTGGCCAGAACCAATTGAATTTTCACCAGCGCTTTGCATAGGAAACACTAATGTAGTATATCCAAGGTTACTTAACTACAGTGCTCTGGTATTTCCTCTGTTTAGTGTAGGTTCTATGTACATCCATATGGGGCTCATCAAAATCTACTGTGGAGCAACTGATCCACATTTTGGCTGAATACAAGAGCAACTGAACTTTTCCTGTGATGCCGTGAAATGAAATGAGTAATTTTACAGTCAAAAGTAATTTACAGTCTGTAGATTTAAGCCTTGTTTATATACATAGTGGCTGCAGTTTAATTAAACTGGTGCCAACCTCCATTTGGACATCCTTCTGTTTTAGTTGGTTTAGTTTAAGCCTATTTTAAGTGACTTACAAATAATCCAAAATATGAGTGTCCACACAGAGCTTTCTGTACTATCTTAATAAAATGAATTTAAAGTCAGATTTTTAATTGATACCAGTACAGTTCAACAGATTGCCAAGTCTCAGATACAGAAGAGACTATATGAGATGCTCCAAAGGATGAAGGCCCACCTGATATCTATTAGTGCTAAGTGAAACACAATTATTTAGAAGCAAGTGCTAAAAGGAATACAGATGGAAGACATTAAGTGAAACTAACAGTAATTACAAAGACTAATAATGGGAAGAGAAAAAGCCAATTGAGGTTGAACCAAACTCATATGTCTTCCAAATGCTGGTCAATTTAAGCCAAATCCCAAGTAACAACAGGTAGGCATGTAGGGGTATCCCTTCTACATTTATATCATTGCGTTCCATGTTGATAGAACAAAATCTGGAAGGGGTATTCTAAAATAGAAATATCAGGTGCTAGGATGAGACTTTACTAGGCTCCCTGCTTTGTTATCCCTGCTTTGCACTGAAACAGCACCTGCTCATAGGGAGAAGAGAAAGCCTTTACAGAGAATAAACTTCCGTTCTTTGCAAGCTTGCGGTTCCCTTGTGGCAGAGTGGAAGACAGATATTTATATCAGGCAATAAAGACTATGCATAAAGTCTGTCTGGGGCAGGCCAAATATATTTTATCAAATCAAATTACCTTGGATTTTCCTGAGAAATCTTAACTCTGGCTTTGCTTACTATATCAGCACAAATTATTCATCCTGATGGCAATAATGTTATTCTACATATGGCTGCACAAGAAGCTCCTGAATGGCTTGTATGGGGTATTACTTCTTGAGAGTTCATTCACTTCCTTCATCCCACCATTACTGTCTATAGGAGCAGGATGCCAGCAGATGATGTCAGAATTTTCCAGAAATCTAAGGACTGGTGTACTCTCTATTCCTATCTATTTTAACAATTGCTGCCAGATAGCAAATGCTCTAATTTCAGTTGACATTAGGGGAAGTTGCAGGGGCTCATAACCGAGGAGAAAAAGGCTACTGAGGTATGGACTTTTAGATGAATTCTAGAGGGTTCTTCCAGAGAATGATCAAATCAGAGTATGATCTTTTTGTCCTGATAATTTATGATAAAGGATAAATCCTCTACATTACTTCTGTCCTGCAGGCATATACATTTTAAGTGATAGCAATTAAGAAGTTGAAGAGTTGTAACACTGGTACTTAAGATCATCATTTATGCACTACAGGGTCCTCAGCATACTTTGCTTCATAAAGGCACAAAATGTGAAGGCATCAGAGACTGTATGAGGAAAGCACTAACACATGTGCCTTCACTCATCCACATTGACACAATATATTGAATATCTACATAAATTAAGAGATGTACTTAATAATTCTTAGATGTTTTCATATGAAACACTTCATGAGCAGAAGCATGAAAAACAATGTTGATATCATATATACATTATCAAAGATGCCAAAAGCATCTCTCAAGGTACTGCTGTCTGGTAGCTGAAAGGACATATTGATTAATTAGGTTTGAAAATTTTGTAGTGGAGATACCTAAAGAAAGTTGTTGATTAGCTTTACAAATTGAGAATCCTGTTGAGGTATGTATGAAATCAGACCCTGATAGTGTCTTTCTTGCCCTAATGTAATTTATGTATTTGGTGGCCTGGGTCACTAGGGAATAGATAGTTAAAGCATATCCTTCTGGTGTCAGAAGGAAAGAAAAAAGAATTAACTCAGGCTTTGCTAGTATTTGATTTTCTTTCCCAGGCAACAAAGAAAGAGGATCAAATCCTATCATTATACTGACCTTAACAATAAATATGCCAGTGTATTCATATACAGTTTTTGTGTAATGAATAAGAGTATCCTGCTTTAAATAGATAAACAGGTAATGGTTAGGACTCTCTCCTATAGAAAGTCATATGTTATACAAGCACAGTCGTAAAGTATGTTGCAGGCTATAATTTAATCAAGACTAACGTTAGGACATATGCACTCCTTTGTCAAGACCGCTTCTTTCTGCAGGCAATGGCATTTTTATACTTGAAAGAAAAGGAGGAAAAAGGATATTGAACTGAGGAAAGTTTGCTGCCTATATTTCTTTCAGGCACATTCGCAACCCACTGTGCTACAAATCTAAAAGTTACTGTATGTTAAGGCAGGACTGAACCAAAGCCCAGTTAATATATGCCAACATAGTGAAGTCTGGAAATTTTTTATTTCTAGATGCTTATGCATGGATTCAAGTCCATTTCTACAAACAGCTCAGGTAATCTAAAGAAAAGACAGCTATGAGTGTCCAGATTTAAGGGAAGCTATTTTATTGCACTGGAAAATGGAAAAGAAGATTATCTAATTTGTGTCTGCTCAAACTCTGATGTACTTGTGTACAGTTTTAAAGGTAGCGATGCAAATCTTGACCGTGCAGATACCTGCTTAGGTAGAAACTTGGATTCCTTAGGATTAAACTATTGTTTTTTCTTCAGCCACAATAACAGTGAAATTGCTGATTCCTTCCAAATCTGGCATCAGAGAAGTGTAAGCCTAGAGGTAAAACCTTAAAGAATGCAAGGTGAGATTTTTTGCTTCCCCCCCAAGGAATATTGAATGGTGGGTGGAAATAACTTTACCTCAGAGGATTTGCATTCGTGGTTCTCAGCATGTCCTAAAACAACCAGCAACATCGAGGAAAAATAGGTGGGTATACCATCAATCAAGCTGAGTCACCCTAGGCTGTTGTATTCCATGTGTATGGCAAACAGGTATTGAATTGGAAAGATTATCCTGTTACAAAGTAGAAATGAAATAAAGATCGTACCTGTATCCTGAACTCACCAAAGGATTCCCAGAGGGAGGACCTCCAG